>ML784033.1:197727-214058 GCA_009831015.1 Picea engelmannii
CTTGCATTAGGACAACACCAATTCCATTTCCCGAGGCATCACATTCCACAATAAAGGTTTTTGTGAAGTCTGGAGTGGTCAAGATAGGAGCTTTACACATCACCTCTTTAAGTTGTTCAAAAGCTTTAGTTGCCTCTGGATTCGATGAAAATGCATCCTTCTTAGTTAGTGTTGTTAAAGGTGTTGTTATTCTTCCATAGTTCCGAACAAACTTGTGGTAGCAACCTGTCAAACCCAAAAATCCTCTAAGATTCTTTAATGCTTTGGGAATCAGCCAGTGCATCATGGCCTTAATCTTGTTAGGGTCTACCTTGACACCTTTTTTATCACTGAAATTTTGTCCGTACATGGTTACAAGAACTTAGCATCATCAAACAATAATGAAGTCATTCATGGCCCTGAATTAATCTCACAACATTCAAAAAAGGGAAAAAACTATACAAAGTAGTGAAAAATTGAAGAGCGCTTTGCAGACATTGGGTGCGCGTGCACATGCGTGGAACAGGAATGTAGAAAGTGCGCATATGCGCACGATGCATGACTGTTAGCACAAAACTCCGTGCACCTGCTAAACGACACATTTATGAATGTGGTCGGCCTCCCAACCACTTATGGTTTATCTCCCAAGCTAATTTGACCTCCAAATCTGGGCTGGATCCGAATGGTGGGCTGGTCAAAGACCTAATAATGCCCTAAATGGCCTCTTTTCACACTACAAAGCAGTTAGACAATAAACCGATGCAATGCTATAAAAAGCCATGAATGCACCTCATTTTCTCAAGGAATTCAAAGTAATGTTATGCTGCCTATATTGTTTTAAGGACTCCATCCTTGACAAGAACACATTGGCACCATTTCATTGAGCAATCCATCTCACCATTGAGTGGATTTGTAAAGAGTTCTTTCATCACCATTTTCATTTTCTTTATTGTAAGAAGAGCTACTAGTGAGGGTCCAAGAGCCTTCCCTTGGAGGAAGAAGGGACCCATAGTCCCCTTTATTCTTGGTGCTTTGTTTTCATCAATAGATCAAGCCTCAAACATTGGTGACATGGGTCTTTTTGTTCTTGTTATCTCTATGTCCCTATGCTTATGATTTTAGTTTTTATTAGTTTAATTCTTAATTATAGTTTTGTTTTTTCTTTCTCTAACTCTTTTCTCTACAGCTGTCCTACTCAGCAGACCCAACTGAGCTTGCAAGCACCTCTTATTTTCTCACCAAGGTGACGAAAGAGGTGCAACAGATTGACGACTCCACCGGGGAAAGGTATCAAATTCCTACCTCATTTGGGTTTATTTTTCTCTTCTTTTAGTTTGTTTAACTTGCAGGTGCACTAACCGGCCTAAGCCGACCTGTCAACCATCCAATTCAAAGGAGAATTGAGAGAAATCCATCCGGATTTTTCTTTCTCGGTCTCTTGTCACCAGTGCGCGAGTATTCTACCCCACAGATGTGCATCGTGCGCACATGCGCTTAAGTGAAAACCTTTCTCTGCACGCATGCGCTTTCAGACTCATCTCTGTTCGCGCGCCTGCGCTCTGTGCGCCTCTATCTTCATTAGGGGCTGCGCATATGAGAAAAATTTCACATTTTAAGTTGTTGAGATGTGGGGAAGGCCATTTTCCTTCTTAAAAATGATGTCAATCATGTTTTAAAGCAACACCACACTTAGTCCCCTCATCAT
This sequence comes from Picea engelmannii, assembly GCA_009831015.1. NCBI lineage: Eukaryota > Viridiplantae > Streptophyta > Pinopsida > Pinales > Pinaceae > Picea > Picea engelmannii. The sequence continues at coordinate 199,412 of ML784033.1, forward strand.
ATAAAGGGGTTAGTCAAACACACATAGGCACTTAGGAGGATAAAATCAATTTCCCTTATTTGCTTTTTGCCACATGGATGGCTTGTTTTGACTCACAAGATAAGGTGGAAATCATTTTTAATCACATCTAACTTACATCAGGACTAGAAGTTGAAATTACAATCGCTTAGTATACTCTTCTCTCACGCCTTCAAGCGACCTTGAGAATCAGAAAAAGATTGTGAAACAATTTCATCTCCCTTAAACAAAGTTTAAAAACTTTAGGAGAGGACAATGGCCCTTCTTGGGACCCCTCTTAGTTTTCTTTTTCAAACACATCTTAATATTGTAATGGGCCCATACATGCCCACATGCTACAAAGATAGGATAGTGTTTGAAATTTTTCTTTCTTAGATCAAAACACTAGGGAAGTTTAAAGGTTTGTAATGGGCCCATACATGCCCACATGTTCAATCTAGGATAGTTTCAAGCTTTTCTTAGATTACATCACAATAGGGAGTTAAAGGATAGTAACGGACCCACATGTCCACATGATAGCTTCCTAGGGATTTTGAATTACGCAAGGTTGTACCAAAGACACTTAGTTAATTAGGTAATCAAACTCTTGTAAAGACCAAGCGAAGTCCACATGCAGCAAGGTGACATCTAATTCACTAAAAATTGGCACACTTTCACTCTCACACAAAAGTCACTTATCACTCACATAACTTCTTCTTGAAACGTGGAGGTCAAAGTAAGTTTCCTCCAAAGGGATTCTGAAAATACCCCATCTTTTCTTGACGAGACTATCCACTCCCATTTTTAAATCAATGAGGTTGGTTTGCACCCCCAACCTCCCAAAACAACTACATCTAAAATCTTTCTAAAAAGTCACTAAGTTTTCCTCCACAACAGGTGCCAAAAGAAATTTTTAGTCTAGGTAGGATTTCGAGGATAGGCATCCAAATAACTCCCCGTTATTTGGTTCTCACATTGTCAAAACATAGAGGTTGTCAAAAAGGGAACTGAAAATCCTCCAAGTCAAGTGTTCCAATCACCATAAGGCAGGGAGATACTCGTGAAGGGTTGAAGGCTGAGGTCTGGTTGTTCTGTGCATCCCCCCTTGAGGCACCCACCTCTTGGATGGGATCCAGCCCTTGACCCATTTCTTAGGCCGAAAATCTAAATACTGCACTTTGATCGAGGTACCTAGTGGCCAAATTTAGGACATCTACCCAGGTGGCAATTGTGGGCTGCAATTTCACCTTGATTGGATTTTGTGTGGCTATTAGGAAATATCGCTAGCTCTTTTGGGATATGCCCCCTTTACCCCTCATTATAACCAATTATTTTATCCTTCACTAGTTTCTCTTCTGGTGACTTCAGACCCCACTGTTGAGTACTATTGGAAGGTCTAGTGTTATTTGAGAGGAAGGACGCTACGTCTTCTAGGACATGAGCATTTGCTTTCTTTTTGATTCCCCCACGTGGAAAAAACCCACTTACCCACATATATGCTTCTTTATCATTTTATATGATACACATCTGATTACAGTTTGATTTGGATATATATATTGTGTAAACATTCAACGCAAAGGCTCTTGTTTCTATATTTCTCTCACCACTTTTTGCACATATTCACACAACTAGTCTGACATCATAGGGGAACCATAGAACACCCGTCGTTCACGATGCTTGCTCAACCTCCCTCCTATTTTAGGGGGAGTATCTGGTTGTGCCCGCTCATCGACACCTCTTTCACACACTCTTGTGAGTGCTACTATCTTAGGATCAACTTTTCTTGGTTCTACATTACTTGGGTCAACTTCCCAAGGTCATTTGTTCACTCGCTCTCCTTTACATAGAAGCGGGAGACCCACTTCCTCTCAAGGAGGGAGCACCAACCCACCTAGCCCCCATCAAGGGTCAGGTTCACAACACACTATGGCTGGAGCTAATCCTCCCCCCCACTGCAGATGCCATATTTGGCCTCTCTCAACATACCGGATCTCACCAAACTCACCAATGATCCTATATTGCATGATCCAGCATGGCCTGCAATGCCAACAAAACTACCTTCAGACGTACCAAAGTTTGAAGGAAACGCAGGCGATGACCCTGCCAACCATGTCATGACCTTTCATCTTTGGTGCTCTTCCAATAGCATTATGGATGATTCCATCAGAATGTGATTATTTCAACGCACACTCACTGGCCCATCGGCTAAATGGTATGTCGAAGAAAAATCAGGGTCCCACGCGACCTTTGAGTCATTAGCCAAATCATTCTTGACCTTCTTCCAATTACCCATCCACCATGTCAATGGTCTAGAACTACTGTCTAACTTCAAACAAACCTCAGCCACACACGTCGCTGACCACATTCATGAGTGGCGTAGGCGACGTAGTTTTTGCAAAGCAGAAACCACCAAGCAACAGTGTCTCGACTGGTTTCTTAGATCACTTGTCTCTCTCCTCTGTAAGGATATAGCTTCCACCTTCCCTCAATCAGAAGAGGAAGCCATCAACAAGGCCCAATAGTATGACCTCATCTATGCATAGTCAGGGTACTTATACACGTTACTTCCTGATCTTCCAAAACCTGTGCCATTTGGCCAAGACAAACCTGGGATGTCTCACTCAGCAGACGGACTAATAGGTTCCACCACACACCATGGTCCACAACCCCAACCACCACTGATGTATGGAACACCTCAATACCCACCAACATATGGGGGCACTCCTTATTACCCCCCACCTCCTTATCAACAACCATACCCTGTTGTTATACCTCCACCCATCAGTGGACCACCGCCGACACCTCCCATACATCCACCTATTCCCACAAACAGTGGTACTCCCTCAACATAAGATTATAGCACTAGTGAAAGCACTACGCCTTCCTATGTACCTTATGGATCGGTACCACCACAAAATCCATACTTCCCATTTCCCGGTCCTCCACATCCCATGGCTCCCCCACATCCTCATGCAGGGGTGAATTTTGTTCAACCTTCTGCTGCCTAACAATACCAAAGTTTTGAACAGTTGAATACAACCAACCCAACTCATCCATCGAACAATGCCAAGAATAAAGGACGAAACAAGAATAACAACAACCCAGGTCAAGGTGGGAATCAACCCCCACAACACCAACCCACTGGGGGCAACCAGAACCAAGGGCACCAAAACCCCAAGGGGGAAATAATAACAAACGCCAAGGGAGAAATAATGTTAAAACCATCTTCCCTTGTGCCCTTTGTGGTGAGTTCGGTCATTACACTCACCATTGCCCCCAGATCGATGTTTTTAAATGGTTGAAAGACTCTGGTAGTCTTCCCCATTCTCCTGCACAACCTTCCCCTCAGCAGGCACCACAACAATACGTGCAACAACCCCCTCCCACCGTGCTGCAAAATCCTATTCCACATCAAGGTGTGATAAACACCCAATAGGACACACAACATCCCCCACCTCAAGGGGGACAATACCTCAACCCTAACAACCCAGCCGAGTGTACAATTATCCTCACCAGTGAGGAAGAAATCCTTCTGCAAACGCGTAGTCGTCAGTATCATTCACCCACTGAGTCTCCTTCCATATCTCCAGAGATAAACCCTACATTGACGGGACCCCCATTGGTGATCCCCCGCCCTTCCGCTGAATCACCACTATGCATCCCTCACATCCCCTTGCACAGGAATGTCCACAACCCACAGGCTAAGGAAACTCATAATTATAGCTTGGTAGACGACCTAGCGCAATCCCTGGATGCCATGTCAGTCTTGGAAGTCCTCCAGACTTGTCCTACGCAGCGGAAATCACTACTTTCCACCTTGGGGGTAGTCGACCCTACCGATACTCGACTCATCACCTTTGATCTTGACAGTGGAGAACCTCATCTTCTTGCCTTGATCGCTTTTCAAATACCAGTAAAAATACGGAACATCACAGTTCATCGATGCATCATCGATGAAGGTGCATCTACATGCATTATGTCCAAAACAGTATGGCAGAAACTTGGTTCCCTAGAACTCATACCCTCTGCCATCACATTACGATCTTATGATGGATGACCATCCTCTCCTGAAGGGCTCTTCCAAAACGTCCCCGTTGAACTCGGGGGAAAGACTATTCTCATCGACATCGAAGTTATCGATGCCCCGCTCGATTATAATATCCTGTTCGGTCGTAGCTACATGTACGCTATGAAGGCAGTGGCATCTTCCGTCTTTCGGAAAATGATGTTCCCCCACAATGGAAAGATCGTGACCATCTACCAAGTCTCACATTATGAGCCTAACCCATCTGCCAAACTCGATAACATCCTTCCCCTCATCCACACAAACCAAGACTCATATCCACTCATCGAGATGGGTCCTGGGATTTTTAAAGATCCATCCTTGTTAGGGACGTACCATGGAACACCACCACTCCTTCATCCTACTAATCAATTATGCGTCATCTCATCTAACGAAACTCACACAGAGGATGCTCATCCTCCTCAGGTGGCTTCGGTCATTCCTGACGTCCCAACAATCGCAGAACCACTCCCGCTGAAACCTCCAGCGCATTCGTCGACCTCAACAGTCCATGAATCCACATCCCCTCAGGGGCGTAGTCCCGTTTGGGAGACAGTCCCCCAAACCCTCACTCAAATTCCCTTCTTTTACCCTCCACCAGGTATAGAATCTTTTCAGGTAGCTGCAACGCTCACACTACCTAATATGGTGTTAGAAATCCTAGTGTGGTATTTACACCCACCTGAGATGGTCCCTCGACCATCCCTTCCCCCATAGGAAGGAATCCCCATGATGATTCCTGTCCTTACCCCCACCACCCCCCCACTCACTAACCTCCCTGCTACAGCTGGGGGAAGGAGAAAGAAGAAAGAGCCCACTGCTCCACTTCCTCCATGCATCCCACCACCTTGCGCACTATGTGAGAAAGAGGGCCACCAAACCAACAGTTGTCCATCACTACCTGAATTACAGAATTTGATCCCCCTCAATCAAACTCCCACAACACCCGCCACTACTGCTAGTCCCACCACTACCACCCACTCCTCCAGTAGTAAAGGGTTGAGGACAAAATACGCTTGTGCTATATGTTCATAGTATGGCCATTATACCCATCATTGCCCATAACTGCCACGCTTTCGGCAGACCTTAGCCACTATATGCCAGAACTTCCAGAACAACCCCAATCCTGCTATGTCCTCATCAACAAATATCACTGACATCTGCTATGTCACCACTTCAGTCAATGAACATATGAGACACCCTTGCTCTCTCTGGAATTCATTAGCTCATTTTACATACCAGTTTCCTATGATCCTTGACTATAGACAACGTCAATTGGCCCTGCTTCATCGACCCACAGAGGCGGTAATTAACAATACCTCATCACTCGCGGATCTTCATGTCATTTCTCCCGAGGCCGAGGCATTCCCAACACCCCCATGGTTCTTCAATGATGCCTCTGGATATTTACCTTGCAACCCCCCCAATTCTCCTGCTCATTCCCCTATGGACACTCTCCACCCAACCACCACGGTTACCCCTCAGTACTTCAATATATGGTTTATGTCGAGTGAACTTGCCCCATCTCCTAATTGTGTTCCCCCTGTTTCTTCACCAGGGGGAAACCACCCAACCACTGTCACCGAGATCACTCCTCATGACCCCTTGTATTCCCGATGTTTCCACTGTGATGAGGAAATACTGGAAGAGATAAACCACCCAGACTCTCCTTGGGATGCACTACATCACCGTGCACTCTTCTCTCCACAGGAAGCCTCCATGCCTCCCAACCAAAACCCTGTTTACGCGATCGAAACCAAGGATTTTATCCCATCAGGGCCTATCGATTGGTTCAACAATCCCATTCCTACCCATGATGATTTTGAAGAAGGTAATATGGCCAACATTTACCCCACCATCAAAATCGACATTTCCATTAAAAATGGCATCGTCGAAGAAATCATCATTGGAGCTGCTTGCACTCCTCAGGAAATCGACGCATATAAAGCCCTCTTCCAGGAATATAGGGATATTTTTGCCTGGTCATACACGAAAATGCCTGGACTCGCTCCCTCTATTGTCGAACATCGCATCGACACCTGACCCAACATCACACCAGTTCACCAAAAATAGCGACCACTACACCCATCCAAAGCCGCAGCTATCAAAGCCAAAATTGACAAATTACACACTGCCGAGTTTATTTACCCCATCGCTTATACTTCATGGGTTTCCAACCCTGTACCCATCGACAAAAAATAGGGCACTATCCACGTTTGCACAGACTTTCGCGATCTCAATAATGCATGTACCAAAGACAACTTTCCAACGCCTTTCATCGATCAAATTATCGACGACTGCGTCGACCACGAGGCTCTCTCCTTTATGGACGGATTTTCTGGCTATAACCAAATACAAATCCACCCAACCGATCAATATAAAACTGCATTCTTTACCTTGTGGGGTACTTTTGCATATCGTGTCATGCCTTTCAGCTTAAAAAATGCAAGTGCAACCTTCCAGTGGGCGATGACATACATCTTTCACGATCTAGCTAATATCATCCTCACCTACTTGGACGACCTCACAGCCCGATCCAAGAGACGCACCCAACATATGGATGATTTATGAACCATCTTTCAACGGTGTCGTCAGTACAACATCCGCTTGAATCCTCTCAAGTGTGTGTTCTGTGTCACTGTAGGGCGTCTCCTCGGTTTTATTGTTTCCCAAAACGGTATTACCGTAGACCCCCTCAAAGTCCAAGCTATCACCAAAATTCCACCTCCCCGGAATTTACGGCAACTTCAGAGTCTACAGGGAAATGATAACTTTCTTAGATGCTTTGTCCCGGATTACGCCATACACGCACACGGTTTCCTCCACTTACTACGTCACGTCATCCCTTTTCATTGGGACGACCATGCCCAACAGTCATTTGATGATCTTAAAGCAGCGTTGTCAAATGCACCTTTAATTAGTGCACCTGACTATAATCGCGACTACATCCTCTACGTATCAGCATCAGTTGTATCAGTAGCCGACGTCCTCTTCCAACTCGGAGATGAAAATCATGAACATGTCATTTATTACGTTAGTAAGAACCTCTCAGGACCACCCTTGAAGTATAAACACGAAGAGAAACTTGCTCTTGTAGTTGTCCTTGCAGTCCAGAAACTGTGCCATTACATTCTGCTTCGTACCACAAAGGTCGTCGCAGATTCCAACCCTATGCAGTACTTGCTCAGTCGTTGGTAAGTTAACGACAAATTCACTCGATGGATCATTATTCTTCAGGAATACGACCTCTATTTCTCAACACCTAAGAGTAAGAAGGCCCTCGTTCTCGCCGAACTTGTCACGACCCTCCCCTCTGACACCACCAGTGCCCCCGTCAATACCAACTTTCCCGACGAACATCTCTTTTACATTACTTCGGATGATCCTTGGTACGACAACCTCCTCGTCTACCTCCAAACTCAAAAGTTCGGTAACCACCTTTCACGGGATGATTGTCAACGTATTCTCCATTAGGCCCCCCGCTACCTTCTCATCGGAGACATCTTATACCGGCGGGGCATCGACACCCTTCTTCGTCGATGCCTGACTATCGACGAGGCCAACAGAGTCTTAAACAATTTCCATAGCAACGCATGTGGGGGCCAGGTTTCAGGTATATCCACTGCTCAAAATATTATCCGAGCCGATTACTTTTGGCCTACCTTGTTTCATGATTGCATTCATGCCGTGAAACGATGTGAGCAATGTCAGCTCTATGCCAACAAAGCCCGAGCTCCCCCCGCTCTTCTTCACCTTGTCATTACTGTCAACCCTTTTTGTAAATGGGGCATCAACTTTATGACTTGTAATCCCCCCTCCAGCAATGGTCACAAATACATTGTTGTCGTTTTTTATTACTTCACCAAATGGGCCGAAGCTATGCCCACTTTCAACAACACCGCTGAAACTGCAGCGCATTTTTTCTTTAACCACGTCATATCCTGTTTTGGAGTACCCATCCAACTCGTTTCCGACCATGGGAAACACTTCGAGAATGAGATCTTTGTCGAAATCTCATCTCGGTTAGGCTTCTCTCACAAGTTTGCCTCACCATATTACCCTCAGTCAAACGGACAGGTCGAGACAGTTAACAAAGTCCTCAAGACCATGTTACAGTGCATGGTTAATAAACATAAAACCAATTGGCATCATATGTTATTTTCTGTGCTATGGGCTTATCGAATGGCGGTGAAAATCGCTACTGGTTTCACACCATTCCATTTAGTCCATGGGGTCGAGGCAACTCTTCCCATCGAGTGCGAAATTCCCACCTTACGCACCGCAATTAAGCTATTACCTGACATTGCTCCAATGGAGCCGCGCTTGCTGAACTTGGAGTCTTTGGATGAAGATTGTCGATCTTCCTTACAAAACAACGAGGAAGCTAAAAAATGATCCAAGGCTACCTTTGATCACCATGTCAACCTTCGATCATTCCGCGAAGGCGACCTCATCTTGGCTTACGATATCGCTCATGATACCTTCGGTCAGGGCAAATTTGAATCACTCTGGCATGGCCCATACATCATTCAAAATTGCCTCACCAAAGGCACCTATATCTTGGCCTCTCCTGAAGGCCTCTCTCTCAAAGAACCCCCCAACGGGTTGTATCTCAAGAAATTTTATGCTTAAAAGTAGTCATTCTACTTTAGGTTATTTCTTTTCTAGCATTTTTAATCTTTTTTCTCCTTCCCTCACATCTAAACTATACTTTTTTCTATTGACAGATGCTTCCTCCACAATCCTACCACATCGGTTACACCGACGGCGCCAGCCGTTGGACACAAAATCTCGCTTCGGCTGCTTGGGCTCTCTACACCCCCTTACATGAAATGCTCCATTCAAGCGGCATATGTTTGGGGTCAGCAACCAACAACCAAGCCGAGTACACTGCGTTCATTGGCCTCCTGGCCGACACCCAGCATGATCATATCCATCACCTTAGCATCTTCCTCGACTCTCAACTAGTTGTTCTCCAGCTCAACAATGTGTACCGCGTACGCAATCCGTGCCTCTTTCGCAAATACTTGCAGGTTAGGCTTTTATCTCGACATTTTGATTCCATTACATTTACACATATTCCAAGACAATTGAATCAAATAACAAATCAAATAACTAACATGGTGTTAGATTGACATATATCACAACAAGCTCCACATACATAAACATATCACAAAAACCTGTCACAGCATATATATAGTATGGACGTACTCAAAACATCAGCAAAAAACATGTAGACAACATCAAGATCTCAAATATGTATACTCATGTATATATAAAGGCCCATTAGGCCATCCGAATGTTTACATACAAAAATACATGTATCCGCAGGCCAATGCAACACCTCGGTACAAAAAATGGGCTCACCAGCCTATATACAACAAAAAGATATACATCATGCATCACTCATGGTGCCTCTATCACGCCACCACCTGCTCCTCCCTCAGGCGACGACGGCCCACCACCATCTACCCCAGGCGGTGGTGGTCCACCCACAGGACCCTCCTGCCCCGGTGACAGGCATCCACTCATCATAGCAGCAAACACTATTGCTCGTTGCACTATGCCCCGCCATGGTGGCAGTACCGCTACACACTACTCCAGGAAACTCTCGTCCTGGATGCGTGTCCACATGCCCTCAGGCACATCCTATAAAACCGTCTCCAGACAACGACATATGTCATCAAAATCCACTCCGGCCACCATCGGAGGAGCGTGTGATGGCCCTGCACCAGGGTCATTGAACCGACGCCTCCTCGCTGCCCTCTCTAACTCCACTGGTCACCTCGCGACATCCTCCCACCGACGTCTCTCTCCCTGCGGTAGTCTCTCCGGCTCTCGAGGAGTCGGTGCTCTCTGCATCTCCACCTCGCGCCCGCGAGGTGCCACATCTGCCCATGCAAACAAACAATAGATAGTATCAATATCTATATCATATACATATGGACTGCTATCTCAAAAAAAAAAAAAACAACATAAAACCAAAACATGCACACCAATACTAATCATACCTCGATGGTCAAACACCTCCCCTGGAGGTAGCACCATGTCCGGGTCACCCTGGAAGTCCACCCCAGCATAGGGGTACCGAAGTATCACCTGCAGCATCTGCCGCCATACCTGTGCCGCCTCTACCGAAAAAAAGTGGCCACCTTCGCCACCACCGTGACGAAGAAAAACTGTTGACCACTGTCTCAATCGCGGCTCTTGCTCCCCTGACATCTCCAGTAGAATCCTCGGGCGCAACATCGGCACCCTCTCTAAAAACCAGGCCACTAGGATGGACCCAAAAGCAAACTCCCCTGCACCAGTGGACCAACAGTGGTCCAATTGCGCCACCATCCTCGCATGCAGCGTCAGCCCCCAAGTGAACCGCTCACCGACCAACACTCTCTCTAGCACCAAAAGCTATCCACCACTAATCCACTGGGTCGCCAGTGACCCATATACCTGCACAATCATCACTGTTATACAGTGATGCGCCAGGGAATCTATCGCCGCTATACTCACCACAGTCCCATACATAAAGTCTCGACCTGAGCAGTATCTCTGGCCAATATCGGCAAGCAAAATCATCCTGGGCAACACCAGCTCCGCCGGTAGGGGCATTCCCTGAACGAGGAGCCCAATCAAGAAATATATATCCTCCACCGCAGTGAAGGGGATCTACTCTCCTCGTATGAGGAAGCAGTGCAGCTCCAGACTCCACATCTGGATCAGGAACTATAGTAGATACTCATGTACCCTTATCAACGGGCACTGAAAGAACTTTAGCAACCCACAAGTTGCCAAAGTCACACGTACACCGGGCTCCTCAATGGCCACGGCATCTCGCAACTGGGCCCAGTCTTTCTCTCGCCATTGCACTGGCATCGTCACCACCATCCACCTGCAGACAACAAAGAGCCCTATATCAGCTCATGCAACCATCAATAGTATCAAAAAGACTTGTTTTTTACACTTCAACCTTGCCTCCTAGGCGCAGTTTTGTTACCCATAGGCGCACACACATGCACGCCTGTTCACTACACAGGCGTGCACAAAGGCGCGCCTGTTCACTACACAGGTGCGCACACATGCGCGCCTGTGCACTACGCAGGTGCGCATCAGTGCGCACCTGTTTTCTTCACAGGTGCGCCCCTACGCATGCCTGTTCACCATACAGATGCACACATATGCGTGCCTGTCAAACCCACAGATGCACACTGGTGTGCGCCTGTTTAACTCACAGACGCTCCCATCAAGCGCACCCTAAATTCCCTCTACCATGCCCCCATGCGCATATATCTAGTGGACAGGCGTGCACGTATGCGTGCCTATCACCAGGTCTCCCACACATGTGGGGCCCCTACCCCCTAAATACCTCTGTACGACCCTCCGTACATCCCCTGCGCAAAAATTCAAAACCTATTTCTATGCAGAATGATCAGACCACTAACCTGATACTCACACATCCTCAATCGACTGCCTCGTCCTCCCCAAATCTTCCAATCTCCTCTGAAAACTGCTCGTCCGGTCACTATTGCAGCAGGTACAAATGAGGTGGCAATGTGGGCCCTACAGCTATATATAGGCATTTCACCAAACTTCCACTCACCATTCCGGGTGCCCACGGTGTCCATTTTTCAATCCGTCTTCAGCCACAGGATTAGCATCCCGTCACCTACATCACAGCAGTCCCTGGGTCGCTTTTCATCCTGAGCCCCCGGGGCACCTTTTTTTCAGTCAGGTATGCACGTGCATAGTCACATTTATCACATACATGCTCATATCTTTGATTCTCTTCAGATATTGTTCACTTTGGGTATTTGGTTTTCATGTGTGAAGGTACTTGCTCATCATCCATCGACACAACCCCTTCAGGTATATACTCAGCACTGGCATGTAGTCTTTCCCATTGCATCACCCTTTCATTTCTAGTCACACCCTCTGTTGTTTACCTCTAGGATCCCCATTCCCGGCTCTGCAGTACCCACACCTCCATTTTGCATCTTTAGTACTATTACCCGGTAGCATTCTTACCCACATGAGTTGTCCCATTCATAGCACCTTTTGGCACTTCTGACACTCATGCTGTTCTTCATTACCCTTTAGGGATTGGAGTCCCAATAGTCTTTCATCATCTCGCGAATCAACCACATACTCCTTCTCCTCATTGGGCTAGCTTTCCCACCCGAATTCCCCAATTATCTCTTTACGGTTCTATTTTTTTTACCTGCACCTCCGCAGTATCATGAACCCTCCATTTCATCCACAATCAGTTTTCCCATCTACGAACCTACCTTCATTTCACCTACCTCATACAGAAACTCACCAATGGGGCCCCCACCCTTCATCAGTTTTCCAAGAACATTCTACCCTCCATGGGCCACCCATATCACACAGAGGCAATCATTTCTGTATTTGTACATTTCTCCCCAACTTATTCATTATTTATTGTACAAATGCCTTTATTTCCCGTCATTCTATTATCTTTTTGTTGTCACCTTTGGCGACTTGCTTCCCTCCTTTTGGCCCAACGCAACCCATGTCACCCTTGGTTGGAGCATTACTTATCATCTACCCTTTCTGACATCGTCCATATCTTCAGAGTACCCCATAGGTCACTTACCTCTACTCTCTGAATTTGTTCACCTTGTCCCGCCTCTAGCACAACTTACCACTGGGCTTGTCGTCCCCCTGACACTCGACCTCGTTACATAGTTGCGGCCACATTTTATCTCGTACATCCTCCAACCAAGGGCAGTATGGAGTCTTCCCACTTCTTGACTTCGTCCATGTACCTCTACCACTTCCTCACATCGGTAGATTTCATGAAGCCCTTTTCTTTCGGGAGTCGCATTCCCCTTTTGTCGACATCAACACCATTTTCTGGAAGGGCGATAGTATCTTGATTCTCATTCTCCACTCAATGAGAGATCTCGGATGGCACAGGGTGAAACACCATTGCTCCCTGCTGTCGTTGACCCCCGTAACATTCGATGCCAACACTTTCTCATGTTATGGTGGGTCTTAATTTGAGACTATTGCAGTTATTTCTATCATTTTCCGAAGACCTCTGAACTTGGTAGGGTTATCAATGCCCGCATCATCGCCGATACTTATTACCGCAATCATTGCCTATTATTCAGAGTATGTTCCTTTACAGAATTGTCTTCTGCCTTTATCATCACCACCCCTGAGGGCGCTGTAGTTGTCTACACCAACACTTCAGTCATCTTTTTTCAGAGTTACATAACACGAGCATGGGGCATGTCCGCCTCGTTTGTAAACAGTTTTCTATTTTGGGCACCTCATAGAAGGTCGGGTCCTACTGGTTCTTTTTTTCTCTAATGGATCACTCTGAACGATCCCACTATTGATCTATCTTACAACAGCATTCTCAGTAGAAGAAACATTGATGGATTTCGGCTATACGTATGCTCCTAACCTCATCCATTAGGGGGCATATGTTATCACTGAAATTTTGTCTACACATGGTTACAAGAACTCAGCATCGTCAAACAGTAATGAAGTCATTCATGGCCCTGAATTAATCTCACAGCATTAAAAAAAGGGAAAAAACTATACAAAGTAGTGAAAAATTGAAGAGCTCTTTGCAAACATTGGGTGTGCGTGCACATGCGCGAAACAAGAATGTAGAAAGTGCGCATATGCACACGATGAGCGACTGTTAGCGCAAAAATCCGCGCACCTTCTAAACGACGCATTTATGAATGTGGTCGGCCTCCCAACCACTTATGGTTCAGCTCCCAAGCTGACTTGACCTCCAAATCCAGGCTGGATCCGAATGGTGGGCTGGTCAAAGACCTAATAATGCCCTAAATGGCCTCTTTTCACACTACAAAGAAGTTACACAATAACCCAATGCAATGCTATAAAAATCCATGAATGCACCTCATTTTCTCAAGGAATTCAAAGTAATGTTATGCTGCCTATATTGTTTTAAGGACTCCATCCTTGACAAGAACACATTGGCACCATTTCATTGAGCAATCCATCTCACCATTGAGTGGATTTGCAAAGAGTTCTTTCATCACCATTTTCATTTTCTTTATTGTAAGAAGAGCTACTAGTGAGGGTCCAAGAGCCTTCCCTTGGAGGAAGAAGGGACTCATAGTCCCCTTTCTTCTTGGTGCTTTGTTTTCATCAATAGATCAAGCCTCAAACATTGGTGACATGGGTCTTTTTGTTCTTGCTATCTCTATGTCCCTATGCTTATGATTTTAGTTTTTATTAGTTTAATTCTTAATTATAGTTTTGTTTTTTTCTTTCTCTAACTCTTCTCTCTACAGTTGTCCTGCTCAGCAGACCCAACTGAGCTTGCAAGCACCTCTTATTTTCTCACCAAGGTGATGAAAGAGGTGCAACAACCTTCATGAGATACAAAATGACCCAAATACTCTACCTCCTTTACTCCAAAGAAAAATTTGGATGGTTTGGTATATAGTTGTTACTCCTTTAGTAGTTGTAGCACCTTGTCAACATGTCACACATGATCCTCCCAAGACTTGCTATTGATTAGTATATCATCAAAAAATACTAACACAAATTTTCGAAGGAAGGGCTTGAAAATGGAATTCATCA
>ML784033.1:216722-227605 GCA_009831015.1 Picea engelmannii
GTTCAAGTACAAGATGATTCAAAATGAAAATGTCTCCTTGGTATATATAGGAGACTAGGAGGTATAATTACAACTAATGGCCTAAAGTTGACATAAATAAAATAAAATTACTAATATAATATGCCCCAATTAATGGGTAATGATCCAATATTAGGGCTTAACATTTATCAAGAGAAAGCGTGAACCATTGATCTGGATCCATTTTCGGAGTTTCAACGATCGCGACTTGGAGAGTCGAGATGCCTCATCACAGGATTACCGAAATGCGAAATGAGAAAACGCCTTTTTGTGTAGGTTGTGGTCACCATTGATGGTCATATGATATGGTGGAGCTAGCTGAGCTAAGCTATTTTTTGGCGATTGCAACTTGGAGTGTCGAGACCCTTCGACACAGGATTGTTGAAATGCGAAATGCGAAAGGCATTCTGAATAGGCCCGTGGTCACATCCAGTGGGCATATGGAGTAGGCACGAGATCCATCATTGGTAATCCAATGGTGCAAGTTAATCAGGAATATGATCGAAGGGTCTTTGTTTATTTTCATGATTAATAAGATAAGTTACGATTCAGTTAGAATCGAATCATGGTTCTTGATCGGTTGGCGTTTCAATTGTTGAGACGTTTTTGTCCTTGCCCAAGGAGATTCGAGGTGTAACTAATGAGGTTGGTGTGTATAAAAGGAGAGATGAAACGACTATTTAAGGTTGGTTTTTCAATCCGAAACAATAAGATGAACTGTAAGAAGGGTAAAATGGCATAATGTAGAGCATGAGATAAAACTCAGAGATGAGTAACAGTCAACGAACAGACAGAAGCAAAAGAAGAATAATAGAATAGCATGCAGCAAGAGCAGAATAGAAAAATAGCATGAAGCAGAGAAGAACTGCAGAAAAGTTTTTGAACCAGAGAAGAATTACAGAACAGTGAAGAAGGGGTAAGAATTGAAATACCTGTATTGTTTGTTTGTCAATCATTTATTCATAATCAGGGAGGAAGGGTGATGCTAGGGAGGACTGTGGTCCTATGATATTCAAGTTGGTGCTTGAATATTGGAAGTTGTATCTTCCATATAGTTGTGGATAGAAAATAGGGTGGAAGGGTGGTGCTCAGGAAAACACAGAGTTTTCATTATACAAGTTGGTGCTTTTATAAATCTAGTTGGTGCTCGAATATTTAGGGAGTTGGTGCTAGAGAAACCAGAGAGTTGGTGCTCTCAAAAAGTTGGAGCTTGTAAAATAGAGGTAGTAGCCTCACTTTGAGTTGGTGCTCAAACATATATGATGTATAGAACTTAAAAGACTACCTATCATTTCGAAGAAGAAGAGGTTTTCTCCCTTTATGGGTTTCCTCATGAAAATCTGTCTCTATGTATATCTTATGTGTGATTGATGCTCATTATTTATGTTGTCCATATGATGTATAATATTGATGGTCACTTGATGAAAGATTAAAAATGGTTTAATAGACTTAAAATTGTTTAAGAACAATAACAATTGATTCACCCCCCCCTCCCTCTTAGTTGTCTTAGTAATTTCAACATGTTTCCCATCTTTTTGACCCCCAAAATTTTTTCTCTAGAGTTCATAAGACAAAAAATCATCTCTGAAATTGAAAATTTCATCAAATATCATAGAGAAATCAATATAAAGTTTCCTTTTGTGATTGGCCTATTCATTGTAAAATCCAGAACATGTCTTGCACAGGTTGAGGCAAATCTCAAAGATTTATTTTTGCACAAATTCCAAGTAAAAAATATGATCTTCATCAGATTATATCTTGAAGGAGGAAAATGAACAAGAATGCTCCATATGAGCATGATCCTATTGAAGGCCTGGAGAATTTTGTAAATCTTAAAGAATTTGTGGATGTTGAAGCCCTTGTATAAAAGGCACAAACACAACAGTGTATTCCAGAGGTGGTAATTAAGTTTCCAAAATCTAGTACATAGAGTAAGAGGAATGTTTCAGAGGAAATGGACATAGACCTTGAACACACTTCCAGAAAGAAAATGAAAACCATCCAGACATTGCAGTATGTAGACTTGGAGGATGAAGGGCCTAAAAAACAAACAGGTTTAGACATGGTGGAGAGTGGCACAAGTGTAATTGAATCTATAGTCAATCAATTGGAAATTTAAGGTATTTCAGGAGCCTTCCATAGCCATAAATATTATTTTTCTCAGGCCTCAAAGGAAGCCTACCAGTCAAAGGAAGATTTATCTAAATGGTATGTAGAAAAAAGAAAGGAATCACTAAGCGAGATCATGGATATAATGCTTGAGGTAAATAAATCTTCCTAATACAAGTCTTCATTATTCACAGTTAGAGACACAGAAAGGAAAACATTCAACATTTCCATAGAAGAAGAAGATAAAGTCTCTGAGATTAAAATAAAGTATGATTATATCAGTGCCCCGGATAAGGTTCAATTCCACATGCATACTAGTGACCTGCTATATTCAGATTATTTAAATTTCAATTTGAAAAATGAAAAATTAACATCATTAGATGCCAAGCTTGAAGGTCATCTCAGGAAGGAAAAAGCAACAAGTAAAGCATGTTAGATTCAAATAAATAAACTTGAAGTTGATGGAACCAAAGAAATGAAAGCCTTGATGGATGAGAAAGACAAAGTGATTCTCATCCTGAAGAAAATTTTGAAAATTCCTGCTATAGAGCATCCACAGACTGCAAAACTTGTAGCATTGGAACATGAAAAGGAAGCTTTCAAGAAGCAATCACTAGATTTTCAGGCTGAATTTCTGCAACTGGAAAAGGGAAAATTAGAATGGTCAAAAGAAAAGACAAAAATGGTAACTAGAGCCATAGATTTGTCTTTTGTTGTACCCTTTGTTACACCCTCTGCTACTGAAAGAAAATCATGCACTGAAGACATTTTCTAGGAAATGTATCATGTTATCTTAAAGGATGGGGAAATAAAAGAATTGAAAGAGAATATCAAGAAAATTGAACAAGAGGCACATAAAAGGGGTGAACGTGTATCACAACTTAAAAAGGAAAATGAAGTCCTTCATGAAAAGGTGAATAAGAGAAACACCATTCTTAAAGGAAAAAGTTTGTTACAAGGAGCCAAGCACATCATCTAGGACTCCATATCAGTTGAGGTTACAAAACTCAGGACATATCTAAATTATGTTAATGATGAGGAAAACATTACAGTTTTTGCTAAATAGAGATGCAAAGTTATTAATGAAACTTTATCAAAAATACCACCAGAAAGGGCCTAGAATGCTATCAATCTCCTTAATACAATGCCTTCATCAAGTTTGCAGAAAATTTGGGTAAAATATATAACTTATTTGATAATATGGGATAGAAGAATCATAAACAAGCACAACCTCTCAAATTCAGTCCAAAATAAAGCAACCCAATTGGAAAAGAGTGTTCAGGAT
This sequence comes from Picea engelmannii, assembly GCA_009831015.1. Lineage (NCBI taxonomy): Eukaryota > Viridiplantae > Streptophyta > Pinopsida > Pinales > Pinaceae > Picea > Picea engelmannii. The sequence continues at coordinate 220,135 of ML784033.1, forward strand.
TTTAAGGATATGTTTGAAGAACTATTTATCAAAGGTCTTCCATCATTCTGGGATGGAAAGGGAAAGTTAAATGAAAATGAATCCTACAATGCATTCTTGACACAAGCATGGATGGATCACTCTAGGTTTGAATACTTAGATGAAGTTTTAAAGGGGGGAACTTTGGTAGAAATGTTATCCATAGATTTTGAAATTTTGAATAAATTTAAGATAATAAAATTAGGCTTTCTTGTCATGGTGTATGCATCTTGCATCAATTTGGAAATTTTAATAAAATAAACGATGGATTATGATATTCCTTTTGAATTACAGTGGAAGGAAATAGTAATATTGGGTAAAACTAAATGTAATTTTCCAGGTCCTAGTAAATGACCATCCATATGTCAATGGAGTATGGGTCTATACATCAACCAATAGATTAAGACACTACCAAGGTCAAAGGGGAAAATATAAGCATAAAGCTGCTGAAATATCTCAAGGATCCCAATTTTCTAAACTACTACTCTTTTATAAATATTGTAACACATAATGTACAAAGGGTAGGAGAAAGTTTGATGAATTGAGTATTCTGAGAGTCTTTGTACTCTAATATTTTCCTAAAGAATTAATAAAGATGGGTGATCCAAGGCTTCTGGGATCCAGTCTTGCTTTATAGATTCACGTGCCAGTGATTGTGTAGCATGTTCACTTCAGTGTATGTTCTTCTTTTAGTTTATTGCTATGTTTCCATATCTAAATGATATTCAATTAAAATATTGTTTCAGAATTCATCATGTCGATGCTATGTCACATAGTTTAGAATATCAATGGTGTTTTCTTCTGTTAAAACAATTTAAGAAATTTCAAAATTTTATTTCTTAAAGCGTTGATTTATGTGTTGCTTCCGTCCTTTCTGCTACAACAACATTTAAATTAAACCAGCACACAATTAGTGTCTATCTTGCCTCTGAAGTATTTTCCCATTAATTGAAAAATTACCCACATATTCATAAGCATCAACCTTTTGAATCCATGCCCAATGAATTTATCACAGGCTTAAACATCAAACCCCATCCAAAAATTTATTCACAATCCAAGGACCTAACCTCAAGAAACAAAAATCAAATCAATCCTTTCAGTGATTGACTTGGGAGAGAGCCCTCTCTGAGACTAGAAGGGTTAGATTTCAATTTCTAAAGTTGGTTTGTGATTACCTCTGGGTTTCTTTTCTCATCCTAAATAAATTACGAAGTAATAACAAAATTGAAGGACAAATTCTATTTTTTTTCAATGTGATGCACATTGCATCCAAATGCTTAATTCTTTTATGTCAATATGTCAGGATTTTTGGAAATTCGTTTCCACTTTAATTTCCCTACATGTTCACTGAGGTTTTCATGCATTTGTGTTTGTAACTTTGTATATCTTTTGTGACTGAATCATATTGTAACCATGACAAAGAAAAATAATATAAATATAGAATAAAAAAAATTGAAGCCACAACATACAATTTCATAGTATTCTCTAACTGTATTGCATAGGGTTCACTCCATAGTTATGATTTCCACTTAATGTGGCTATCTTTTAACATTTAAGGTGTCAGGACTCACTAAAAATGGATTCTTCCACATATCTTTTGTATATTTCAACAAAGGCCTTCCCAAAGGTTCCGACTTATTTTGATCTTTCGATATATGTGGTCAAAATTTCAGACATTGGTTTGGTATACTTTTTGAGATATGCCCTATGGAAGTTAGGGTTCCTTAATGCTCCTGAAATCAATTTCAAACAGGTCAGTTTGGCATTTTCGCTATAACTTATTTTCTGGGATGTTTCATACCACGAAATGTTGAGGAGATGGAGGAAAAATCTTTGGGTACATGTTGGTTCACTATAATTCATGAGATATGCCTTGTGGAAGTTAGGGTTTATTAATAGTCCCAAAATCAGTTTCAAATAGGTCAATTTGGAATTTTCGCTATAATTTGTTTTTCTAGGACTTTTAAGACTATGAAAATTCCAGGGATCTTAGGAGACATACAAAAGTAACTTAGGTAAAAATTTTAGAATTTGGTTCACTATACCTTCTAAGATATACCCTATGGAATTTATGGTTTCTAAATGGTCCTGAAATTAGTTTCAAATAGGTCAAGTTTGCATTTTCTTTATAACTTTTTTTCTGGGACTTTTTAGACTATGAAATTTTCAAGTACCTGAGGACACATACCGAAGTACCTCAAGTAAAAAATTTAGAATACCATTTCAAAAATAGGATATGTGCCATGTTGTACAATTTCATTCTTGGGAAGAGGCCAAAAATAACAAGCTTTGAAAATTTACCATAAATTTCATTTGGAAATTCAAATTTTGGTTAGACACTATGAAGGTGGAAGTAGCAAGAAAACTAAATGAAGGTAATTTGAATGTTATCATATTTTGAAGAATTTATATGTACTAAAGAATAAATTGTTACTTGAGCGTTGGTGGTACTCAAACAAAGAGATTGTTGTCTCTTGATAAGTTGGTGCTTAGTTACTGGTGTCTATGAAGATTTGTAAGAGTAGGTTGGTGCCTAACAAAGTCTATACTAGTGGGGATTGGTTTCTCTAGTATTTTGGTGCCTATTAATATTTGTAACAGTATTTTGGTGTCTACAAAGAATTATAAACAATATTTTTGTGGTTTTCTCTCGAAAGGGTTTCCACATAAATTGTTTGTTCCATGTTCTGCAGTTAATATATCTCATATGCGATTACTTTCATATGGTTGATGAATGTTTGAAAAAGTAAAAAAAAATTATCTTACACCGATTCACCACCCCCTCCCCCCCTCCCCCCTCTCAGTATAAGTGTGTGCTCAACATAAAATCCTTGACCTTTCTTTGGGCCCCATGGTAGGAGAAAATAACTCGACCATTAATGCCCCAATAGTGGTTTCCTCTCCAAACTTATCTAGAAAATCCTTTTGAAACTTGGTTCAATTTGTTATAGATCTAACAGGTAGATTGAAATACCAAGTGGAGGATGGGTTTTCAAAAGTATAAGGAAAAATTCAACATACCACATCCTCATGTTGTAAATTCATTAACCTAATAACAATAATAAACTGATTAATATGATATTTCAGGATTTGTATGTTTCTAGGTCATATTTCAAAAGTAATTGTTGACTAAGGTTGGTTTCCATTGATGTCAATCCTTGAAGAAAGTCCGGTAGAAAATTATGGTAGAACAAAGGTTTGGGTAACAGACCCAAGTTTTTTTGATGTAAAGATTACTCATTATTGTCTTGTCATGGTTGATAAGAAGTACAAATGGATGAATTCTGAAGTGGTCCCCTTATGGCGAAATATGTCATGGAAGACGCTTTGTGGATTGAGTAATCCTAGAAGTATGGTTAGAGAACCCATGTTTAATTGTGGAATAATGAGATGCAGTTCATTGAACTTGTCAGTGAAACTATCCTATATGGATAGTGCTTTTCATGCCATTTCTGGTGGTATGTGGAACGTCACATAACTCCTCACAGTTAGAGAGTTATGGCCATGTAAAGTTGGAGGACCCTCATGAGTCATCTAGAAGCCCAAAAAGTCAAAGTGTTTGCAAAATAAATTGTTTAAATAATAAATTTAATGGAGAACTCCCTAAAATAAGGAAAGTGGGATGCTACATGAAAGTATAAATAAGAGACAAGTCTCTCTCATTTTAATCACACTTGAATATCATTGAATATTTATTTTTGTGAAAGGTTATTTGGGCAGGTATTATTGATAGAGAAAAATTGCAATAGAAAAAGGGTGGCAGGAAAAGTGTGACAGAAAAAGTATAGCAGGAAAACTATAGAAAAAAGTGCAGTGGAAAAAGTGCGACAAAAAAATCGCAGCAGTAAATTTGCGGCAAAAAAAGTGCGGAAGAAAAATCACGATAGAAAAAGTGCGACAAAAAAATCGCGGCAGAAAAATTGCGACAAAAAAATCGTGGCAGAGACAGTGCGACAAAAAAATCGCGAAAGAAAAAGTGCAGCACAAAAATCATGATTGAAACATGGTTGGGGTCTATTTATGAGAGATATGGCATATCTTGTTTGAGATATGTTTTTTGAGCTAGGGTTTATCTCTTAATATGGTATTGGATGTTCAATATTGCTGCATATATCATATTTATTGAGGGATACAATTGGTATTTTGTTCTTGGTATTTGACATATGGGTATTGGTCTTTCAGTTTTGATGTGTTGTTGAAGTTGTTGGTTTATCTTGAGGCTACATAATAGTGAGGTTGTTGCACATGGTTTGATGTAAGGGTTTATGGTATTTGTTTTATGGATAGAGTGATGAATGTTTTATGGTTATATTGGTGTATGTCTTTGGTATATGGTTGAGGTACATGTTGGGGACATTTTTGAGATAGGTAGTTGATGAGTTGGCACATACATGAGGTGTATAGTTGATGATATTGGTACATATTGATGAGTCATAGTTGATGTGCAGTTGATGCATGGTACATGTTGGTTTAGGTTATTGGTACAAGTTATTTGGTGCAGGTTGATTGGTACAGGTTGACAGTGACAGGTTGATAGTGGCAATGGTTGCTTCAGTGACAGTGATAGGTTTTCTACATTTGGAATTTATATTTCAGGGCGGTTGGGCGAGGCAAGGACAACTGGTTGTAGCCACCTTTCGTTTGTAGCCAAAGAACTTAGGGGGTTGTAGCCTCCTTCTGGTTGTAGCTAGAGAATTGGGGAGTTGGAGCTTCCCTCAAGTTGTAGCCTGAGAAACTAGAGGGTTGGAGCCTCCTTTCAGTTGCAGCTAGAAAACAAAGGAAGTTGGTGATTTCTATGACTTCAATTCTTCAAGACATATAATAAAAAGCATTCTGTGGTTTTCTCTCACTTTGGGTTTCCACGTAAAAACACTAGTGTACTGTGTATGTGTATGATTTCTCATTTGTTCATTGTTTATTTACTCTGCAATTATTGGATGATAATTCTGCACAGATACAACAATTGCATTATATGGTTAAAAAATATTAAATTTCTCTATTACGGATTCAGCCCCCCTCTCAGTAATCCAACAATTTGTATCAGAGTAGGTTCCTTTAGAAATCAGTTTAACCACTGAAAGGTAGATCGTGGAGAGCAACAACATGTAGACAAATGGAATACCATAGTTTTATAAACAGAAGTATGCATTTTGGAGCATAAGGATGAAAACATATATACAGGCACATGGATTTGAAATTTGACAATCAATTGTAGATGGATACGCAGCACCAGTAGTTCCGCCGACAAATGACAAAGAAATAAAACTCGCTCAGAATAACTCCAAAGCCACTAATGCAGTTTTGAATGGTCTTGGAGAATCGATATTCACCAAATTTTCACATTGTAAATACGCTAAAGAGATTTGGGACAAACTTAAAAATATTTATGAAGGAGACTCAAAAGTCAAAGCAACAAAGCTTCAAACTTACAGAGGTTAGTTCGAACAACTAAAGATCAAGGAAGATGAGAATATTGTAGCTTACTTTTTATGAGTTGATGAAATAGTAAATGCAATCATGGGATTGGGAGAAGAAATCAAAGAATCTGTAATTTTTCAAAAGGTACTAAGATCTCTTCCTATGATATTTGACCCTAAGATATCAACACTAGAAGAAAACATAGATTTGAACTCAATAAGAATGGATGAATTACATGGAATCTTCACAGCATATGAAATGAAAACTGAACAGGAAAATCTAGATATAAAAGAAACAACCTTCAAAGAATCCAAAAAGTCAAATAAAAAAAATATATTAGCAACAATGACATCTCGGAAGATGATGAAGAAGTGGCCAACTTTGTCAAAAGATTGAACAAAGGAACCAACAACATGTATAACGGTAAGCTTCCTTTGATTTGTTTTAATTGTGATGGTATTGGTCATTTTGCTAAAAAATGTCCTCATAATAAAAAGATAAATGATGAAGGTTACTCAAATAGCAAACAAACATATAAAGGAAAAAGAAACACAAAGAAATCTTTCAAGAAAATATTATGCACCAAAGAAGACATCTCATCATCAGATGAAGATGAAGCTAGTGACAGTGAGACAGAAAGAGTTCTATTCATGGCAGTAGAAGACTCTGATAAAGAAGACTCTGAAGAAGAATATGAAGAGGCCAAAGAATAATATGAAGAAGCCGAAAAAGAATATGAAGAGGCAGAAGTTGACTACTAAGAATAATTGATGTGTTCCATAGAAGTTATCAGAAGAGAAAACAAGAAAAACAAGAAACTACAAGTGAAACTAGACAAGAAAGAAGACACTCAAGAACTAGAATAAATGATCACAAATTTGAAGGTTCAAATAGAAGAAGACAAAATAATTGAAGAAGCACTCAAAGAACAACTAGAAGAAAAATACAGGATCGTTGGAAATTTGGAAGCAGAGATTGTCACATTAAGAAAGGATCTTCAAAATAAAAATATGCAGAACAACTCAAAAGTTTTGGATGACATTATCAGTAGTAAAAAACCTCATCATGGCAAGTCTGTACTTGGATACAATCAAACAGAAAAGGGATAAAGCTCCAAAACAACAAAGCAAGAAACATATCCAAAAAGCTAAGCATAAACAATCAAACGAGATAGGAAGATATACAAGGAAGATTACATGGACACTCCTCCATCAAGAAGATTCAGATTTCAGAATCAACAACTGACAGATAGGCCTCAATAAGAAGAATAATTCATAAGAGTACATCCTTTCATAATATATTCAAATCCCAGGTATCAAACTATGTTTTTTGGTTTATGTTATGCATGTAATAATTTTGGACATAAAGCTGTGAATTGTAGAGATAACAACAAGAACATAAACAACTTTGAAAGTCACACACAAAAGGCTTATCTAAGAAGGCCTAGTGAAACATAGAGAATAAGTTACAACAGGTTTGAATCTTTGAGCACTCAAGTGGAATGTTACAAATGTAACAACTTTGGATACATGCCCAAAGATTGTAGAATGGCAATCCCTCCTAGAGAACCACAACATAATAACAATAATCATAGACAAGAACCTCAAAAAAGGACATGGATAAGAAAAAAGAATCAGTATAGCAATGAAGAATGCACACTCGCTCTACAAGCTAAGAAGAAGAAACGTGGTTGGTATGTTGACAGTGGTTGTTCAAAACACATGAAAGGTGATAGAGACATGTTTCTTACATTAAGAAAGGAAAGAGATGGATCAATCTCCTTCAGAAATAATGATTCATCTAAAATCATTGGAAAAGGCACAGTCAGAGCTGGGAACAAGAATACTAAGGCATCAAATGTTCTACTAGTAGAAGTGTTGGATTACTGAGAGGGGGGGTGAATCCGTAATAATGTAATTATAATCCTTTTTCTTCAAATGTTATATCAATGTAGAATTATTATCCAATAATGAGCAGTAATAAATAAACAATCACACACATGCACAGTACACCAGTGTTTTACGTGGAAACCCAA
>ML784033.1:228868-268149 GCA_009831015.1 Picea engelmannii
ATAGAATAGTATTATCTGAAAATATATCATAACTCATACCATTACCCATCAAACAAACTTGGGTCCATTACCCAAACCTGGGGTCTCCAACTTCTCATGGCCATAACTCTCTAACAGTGAGGAATTATGTGATGTTCCACATACCACTAGAAATCACATGACAAGAACTATCCATCTAGGATATTTTCCCTGACAAATTCACTTTCCTTCATATCATTATTCCATAATTAAGCATGGGTTCTCTTACTCCACAAAGCGTCTTCCAGTGAGGGCTTTCACCATAAGGGGACCACTTTGGAGTTCATCCATATTTACTTCTTATCAACCATGAAAAAACAATAATGAGTCATATTTACATCAAACACTATTGGGTCCATTACCCAAAACTTTGTGCTATGGGTCTTTCTTCAAGGGTTGACATCAATGACAACCAACCTTAATCAACAAGACGATATGAAACATAATATTCTAAGTGTGACTTAAATGTGTGACCAAGGTCATAAAGTTACTTTCGATTCACAAAAGTGTGAGATAAGAAAAGAAGGTTCAGGAAAATTGATTGCTACAGCTGCGATAACTTCAAGCAACATATATGTGTTAAGTGAAATTGGAAATGAAAATTTTTTTCTAGGAAAGGAAGATGAATGTTGGCTATGTCACAGAAGAATGGCTCACATCCATTTTGATAACCTTGTCAAATTCAGCAAAAGAGAAGCAGTCAGAGAAATTCCCCAGATCACGAAACCAACCAACACTTTATGCAAGCATTGTCAACAAGGAAAGAAAATAAAGAACAGGTTCAAATCAAAGAAATATTCAACGATAAGAACACTAGAAATTGTGCATACTGATCTAGTTGGACCAACTACAACAAAGGGTTTAAAAGGTGAGAAATACTTTATGTTATTAGTTGATGATTATACAATAATGATTGCAGTTTTCTTTCTCACGAATAATTCAGAAGCTTTTGAAAAATTCGAGATCCAAAAGGAAATGGTTGAAAATTAAATGGATTCAAAAATCAAATGCTTGAGATCTGATAATGAAGGAGAGTTCCTTTCAAAGGAATTTATGGACTACTGCAGTAGTCATGGACTAAAAAGACGATTCTCCATTGCTAAGACACCTCAACAGAATGGAATTGTTGAAAGAAAGAATAAGACAGTATAGGAAATGGCTCGAACAATGCTAATGGATTCCAAATTGACAGATTTTTTTTGGACACATGCAGTGCATACAACAGTTCACATTCAAAATAGAGTAATGCTTAGAAACAACACTGACAAAAATCCCTACAAACTATGGAAAGGAATACCAACAAATGTGAAGAACTTCAAAGTTTTTGGAAGGAAATGCTACATCAAAAGAGAAGATGGAAGAATGGGAAAGTTTGACTCTTGTGTGGACAAAGGATTACTTGTTGGTTACTTAAGTACAAGGAAAGAATACAAGTGTTACAACCTGATATTGAACAAAGTTGTGGAAATCATCAATGTAACAATTGATGAAACAAGTAGACAAGAATTAAAGGAAGAATAAAATGAATCAATGGAACAACTTTACAAATAAGAAACAAAAGATGAAAAATAATGGGAAGATAAAGAGGATTCGACAAAAGAAAAAGAGAAATTTCAACAAGTGCCTCCAAAGACACCTAGAAGACAAGTACAAAAGAATCATCCTTCAAATCAGATTATCATAAATAAAGATGCAAGAGTTGAGACTAGAAGAAGAATGTGTTCACCATAAAAAACGCAACTAGAACTCTCATCTACGATTAAACCAACCTATTTTGAATAGGTAAACAAGGATGAAGAATTGGATCAAATAGATAAAAAAAACTCTTGGGAATTGGTTCCAAGACCAAAGGATAAGAATGTGATCGACACAAAGTGGGTATACAAGAATAAATTGAATGAATATGGACAAGTTACAAGGAACAAAGCTATATTGGTCTATAAAGGATATGCACAGGTTGAAGGAATCGACTTTGAAGAGACATTTTCCCCAGTTTCCATAATGGAAGCAATCTGATTTATTTCATCTTATTCATGCTCCAAAAATATTAAAGTGTATCAGATGGACGTAAATTCAACTTTTTTTGAAAAGAGTTTCGTGTATAAAGGAAGAGTGACGAGGTCAGAATTTTGGAACTTCGAATTTGGGATTTCAGAGGTCCTGAGGACGTGTGATCAAGACACAGGGGGAAAGAAAGCCTGAAATCTGAAATCGCGATAGGATATTTTTTGGCATTTCTGGAATCAACATTTCGGCATTCTCGTTGATAAGGAGTAGAGCACTCCACATAAGAATCTCTGAAATCGTGAAACATGAAATACCTTTGGAGGACCGTTTCAGCATTTTGGCATTTCGGGATCCAGGATATCGAGGAGACAATGGTTTAGAATCAAGAGTTTTGAACTCCTGGTTCGTGAAACCCCGAAAAGGTGAAAAAACCCAATACAGGAGTAGAACATGGTTAGAGATTTTGATGTATTGGCATTTCTGGTTTCGGCAAGTGGAAGAGTCGAGGAGCTCGACATTAGGGAGTGTGAAACCCCGAAACCTGAAGTCATTTTTGGCTTAAAAGAAGGGGTCGGTTAATCATCGGCGTGGTTGTAGTAAATATCCTAAGCAGATCTCGGTTCAAGGGTAGGGGGATCTGCGTCAATTGTGGTATCAGAGCATAGAACAATTTCTTTGCTTTCTGTCGCAGAGAAAAGAGAAATTTCTTAGCCATGCTGCTAAGAAGGAGAGATAGGCCAATTCCTGATCCAGCAGTGGAAAGAGAAATGCACGAACTACATGCTAGGCTTGATGCCATGGAGACAACGCAGAGGCACACAGTCAACGAGGGAGAAGGAGTTGCAACCGAAGATGTATCAAATGAACGCCTATTCAGGGTTGTTGCAAGGATAGGTGCCAGGGCAAAAATGGAGATTCCCATGTATGAGGGGAACCTGGATGTTGAAGAGCTTCTAGACTGGAATAGGGATCTGGATAAATATTTTGACTATGAAGATGTCGAGGAAGACAAGAAGGTCAAGCACATTGTCACAAGACTTAAAGAGCATGCAACATTATGGTGGGATGAACTGCATGCTGACAAATGCTACAAAGGCAATCATAAAATCAAGAGTTGGGATAGAATGGTTGCGAAGATGAAAGCCAAATTCATACCCAAGGATTATCAAATTACTCTATTTCAGAGGATGCAGAATTTGAGATAGAATTTGATGTCAGTGAAATAATACACTGAAGATTTCTACAAGATAAACATCAAAGCCGGTCATCGGGAAAGTGATGATGAAAAGGTTGTCAGGTACATGAATGGTCTGCAATATGACATACAGGACGAGATGAGCATGATGAACCTTCATAATGTGGAGGATTCTTATCAGATGGCTCTAAAAGCTGAAGAGAAGCTGAGCCGAAAGAAACGTCAAAAAGGCCGAGGCAGAAGTCAAGCCAGAGGCAAAACAATTTCCCAAGACAGAAATCAGAAACCTAAAGAAGAGTGGAAGAAACCTCAGACCAAGCATGAGAGAGGTGGAAGCTCACAGAGAGGACAGTATGCTGATAGAAATACTTTTCCTCGTACCAAAGGAAGAGGAAGAGGCAGGGGTGGTGAAGTGAAATGTTTTACCTGTGGAAACAATGGACATAATCCTATGAATATCCAGATAGAAAGAAAGAAGGAAGTGAAACTCACATTTTCGAAGCACAAGGATGAAATGTTGAGGCATAAGATGTTGAGGGAGGAAGATCACTAATGATTAGAAAAGTTCTCTTAATGCCAGAGAAGGAGGCAGAGAACCCAACCCAAAGGAACAAACTTTTTCAGACTGCTTGCAAGACCAAAGACATGGTATGCAAGGTTATAGTGGACAGTGGTAGCACAGACAATCTTGTTTCTACAGAGATGGTAGAAAAGCTGGAGCTAGAGACTATTGAACATCTAAGCCCATACATAGTTTCGTGGCTACAAAAAGGAAATCAGGTAAATGTCACTAAACAATGTTTAGTTGAATTTAAAATAGGAGGATATAAGGATGAAATACTATGTGATGTTATTCCCATGGATTTTTGTCATCTATTGCTGGGTAGACCGTGGCAATATGACAAGAATGTGATTCATGATGGGAGAAATAACACATACACCCTAGAGAAGAATGGGAGACTCACATGTTGTTGCCGATTAAGGATAAAGAAGTGAAACCAGAGGTGAGGAACACTGTACTTCTCATGAGTGGGAAGGAACTTCTTAAGGAGGTTAAAAAGAAGAAAGACACACAATTTGTTGTGGTCAAGAAGCCTAGAATTGTTTTAACCAGTACAAGAGTGGATGATTTACCAAAGAAAATCCAGAAGTTGCCGGGAGAGTTTGCTGATATAGTAGTAGATGAACTACCTTGTTCATTGCCACTGATCAGAAGTATAAGTTATCACATTGATCTTATACCTAGAGCTAGTTTACCAAACAAAGCAGTGTACAGATTGACGTCACAGGAGAATGAAGAGGTCAAGAGACAGGTCCAGGATTTAATGGACAAAGGATTGATTAGAGAGAGCTTGAGTCCATGTGTTGTTCCAACAATGCTCAACCCAAAGAAATATGGAGGCTGGAGGATGTGTATAGACTCAAGGGCAATCAACAAGATTACCATCAGATATAGATTTCATTTGCCAAGGATGGATGATTTGATGGATTGCTTGAGTGGGGAAATTGTTTTTTCAAAGATTGATTTGAAAAGAGGATATCATCAAATTCATATCAGAGAAGGTGATGAATGGAAGACATCATTCAAGACGAATGAGGGATTGTATGAATGGCTTGTTATGCCATTTGTCTTAAAAAATGCACCCAATACTTTCATGAGATTGATGAATGAAGTTCTGAAGGATTTCATAGGAAAATTCGTCATTGTATATATTGACGATATATTAATTTTCAGCAAGACATAAGCCGAATACTTGAAGCACTTAGCTACAATGATGAGGAGATTGCAATAGGAGAAATTGCTGATAAATATGAAGAAATCAACATTTATGAGGACATAACTCATTTATTTGGGTTTTGTTATCTCTGCAAATGAGCTGAAAATGGATCCGAATAAGGTAGAGGCGATTAAGAATTGGCCATCACCAAAGAGTATATTTGAAGTTAGAAGATTTCATGGATTGGCTAGTTTCTACAGGAAATTTATTAGAAATTTCAGCGGAATTAGCACACCGATGATGGACACGATGAAGAAAAGACATAAATCTTTTCACTGGACAGAGGAAGCAGAGAAGAATTTCAACTTGCTGAAGAAAAAGATTACTGAACAGCTAATTTTGGTGCTGCCAGATTTCAGTAAGACATTTCAGGTCAAGTATGACGCTAGTGGATTTGCAATTGGAGCGGTCTTGAGCCAAGATGATAGGTCGGTCACATACTTCAGTGAAAAACTGAATGAAGCAAAGATTAAATATTCAACATATGACAAGGAATTCTATGCAGTCATACAAGTGCTGAAGAAATGGAGACATTATTTGGTCCCTAAAGAGTTTGTTTTGTACAACGATAATCTTGCTTTACAATTCGTGACTCAATAGGAAAAGTTGAAACAAAAGAATGAAAAATGGGTTGAATACATGCAAAATTTTACTTTTGTAATTAAACATATTTCTAGAACTACTAAAAAAGTTGTTGATGCTTTGAGTAGGAAATGTTTGCTGAAGCAGGAATTCAGAGTCAAAACTTTGGGTTTTGATAACCTCAAAGAAATGTACAAGGATGGCCCACATTTCAAAGAGGTGTATGAGGCATGTGAGAACCCAATTCTTAGGGACATAAGTCAATGGACTGAATATATGATCCAAGATGGATTATTATTCAGGGGAAATCAGTTATGTATTCTAAAATGCTCCATGAGGGAGAAACTGCGGAAAGAAAAACATAGTGGAGGATTGGCCAGACATTTCGGTCATGAAAAAACATTCTTGAAATTAAATGGCTCATATTTTTGGCTAGGGATGAGGACAAATGTCAAAAGATTTTTGGACAGATGTAGAATTTGTCAGCACACAAAAGGAAAAAGGAAAAACATAGGGTTATACCAGCCATTACCCATACCAGAGAGGCCGTGGGATGCAGTGAGCATGGATTTTATATTGGGGTTGTCGAGAACAAAACGAGGATTTGATTCAATCTTTGTGGTGGTAGACAGATTTTCAAATATGGAACATTTTATACCATGTCAGAAAACCAATATAACAACTCATATTGCGAACCTGTTTTTCAAATAAGTCGTCAGACTTCATGGCTTACTAAGAAGTATAGTTTATGATCGAGAGACCAAGTTCATTGGACATTTCTGGAGGACTTTATGGAAGAATTTGGGGACAAGTTTGTCATTTAGATAATCTTATCATCCTCAGACGGATAAGCAAATAGAAGTTGTGAACAAAATCTTGGGAGATTTACTGAGGAGCCTAGTGACTGAACACCACAGTCAGTGGGATCACATTCTGCCACGGGCGAAATTTGCTTATAATGATTCGATCAATAGAAGCACAGGGCCGAGTCCATTCCAAATTGTGTATGGAATGCAGCCAAGGGGAGTTTATGAATTGAAGGATTCAAAACAGGATGAAAGTAGAAGTGCTAGTGCAGAGGATTTTGCAGAAGCAATGAAAGAACTTCACAGCCAAGTGAGGGAACATTTGCAAAATTCAAGTCAAGAGTATAAACAAAGAGCAGATCAACACAGGCGAGAACTTTAGTTTGAATTTGGTGATTTGGTTCTTGCACATCTAAGGAATTAGAGGTTCCCAAGGGGAACATATAACAAACTGAAAATCAAAAAAATTGGGCCATGCAGAGTCATGAAGAAATTTGGGGCAAATGCATATAAGATCGAATTACCCGATGGGGTCGGAATTTCACCGATATTCAACATCTCAGATTTGTACCCTTACAAAGATGAAGAAGCAGGGGCAGAGAATGAATAGACAGAAGTTCAGTGGACAAAACAAATGCCTGTAGTTGCAAAGCCACAGATGGAAAGTATAATTGATAAGAGAGTTAGCAGGAAGACCAAGAGAAAATAGTATTTTGAATACTTGGTCAAATGAAAGGGACATCCAGTTGAATATGCAAGCTAGGAAGATGAAGGAGAAATTTAGAATCATGGACAGAACGTGAAAGAGTTCATGAACAAGATTCCATGATAATTTTCAAGCGAGGGAGTATGATGCAAGAGCATCGTAAGCAGTCAAGCGAGCGTGAAGGGGAAGACAGCTGGAAGGCCACCAACACACGTTTTGAAAATATTTTTCAAACATTAATGTAATGGTTAAAAGAATGCATACTTGCGTATTGTAAACAGATCATGAGCGATTTTCTCTCATATGTAGGAGGTAGAGGCATTTATTCATAATTAATTAAAGTAGGTAGATTTAAAATTCCAGATTAGACAGTTTTAGGAGTAGGAGGGAAAACGACTATAGACACCCTCATCTTTGTATCATTGTATCAATCAAAATTAGAACATTAGCATAGAGCATAAAGAAGAAGAGATTTGTAGCAGAGGAGTTGTAAAGAAGAACCCACGTATAGAAGTTCTGAATTTATATATGAAGCTTGGATTCAGATTCATGGTGTTATGATGTTTTCTATGTACACATGTTGAATGGTCTGTTTACAGTTTCTTACTCTCTATGTCATGCATTTGTTAGTATGATGTATGTGAATGTATGTTTTTAAGTTGGATGTTTGAAGTCTAAGAGAGAGAGGAAATGAGTTTCAATTGTTTCTCATCCTGAGTGAGAATTTCCTGCAAGAAGTGTGCAGTGAAACGTCCACAAGGAGTGCATTGATGAAGGTTCAAAGTTTATCTCTGAAATCTCAGGAGGGACACTGTTGTTATCATTAGAAGTGAAAGACAAGCACATAATTCATGCAAGGTGTGTGCAGCCTGGTCGAGACCTTAGAACTTATCAACTAAGGTAGAGAGTTGAAGGAATGCTACTGTAGAGGAGTTGCACAGAGTTGAGAGATTCAAATGCTTATAAATATTTGAAGGATTGTTACAAGAAGTGCATGTAGGAGTCTTCTGGGGACTCAAAGTTGTAAGAAAGCTCAGGAGGAGTGGTGTTTTAGAAGTATTCAAGAGAATATAAGGAGCAAATCTTAGTGCAGAAGGCTAAGTTCCCTTAGAAGCTCAAGAGGGAAGAAATTGAATGGTCGAAATTCTCCGAGGAGAACTCACAAAACAGTGAGGACTGTAGGATCTACAGAAGATGCAAGGTGGATAAGGGTGGATGAACCCATCACTTTGGTACCCAGAATCAATGTGGGTCGTTGATCTTGATCTATTGGAGCTGTCAGATCATTTTGGGGATTCAGAGTTCGTAAGTTCGGAGTGCAAGCCAAACCCTTTGGTTGATCAAATCCCCGAAACATGAAAAGAGTTTCATGTATAAAGGAAGAGTGATGAGGTTGGAATTTTAGAACTTCAGAATTCGGGATTTTGGAGGTTCTGAGGACGTGTGATCAGGACACAGGGGGAAGGAAAGCCCGAAATCCGAAATCGCGGTAGGATATTTTTTAGCATTTCAGGAATCAACGTTTCAACATTCCTGTTGATAAGGAGTAGAGCACTCCACATAAGAATCTTTGAAATCACGAAACGCAAAATACCTTTGGAGGAGCATTTCAACATTTCAGGATCCGGGATCTCAAGGAGACAGTGGTTTAGAATCGAGAGTTTTGAACTCCCGGTTCGTGAAACCCTAAAAAGGTGAAAAAACCCGATACAGGAGTAGAACGTGGTCAGAGATTTCGACGTATCGGCATTTCGGGTTTCGACAAGTGGAAGAGTCGAGGATCTCGACATTAGTGAGCGCGAAACCCTGAAACCCAAATTCCTTTGTGGCTTAAACAAAGGGTTCGGTTAACCCTCGACGTTGTTGTAGTGAAGATCCTGAGCGGATCTCAGCTCAAGGGCAGGGGGATCTGCGTCAGCATGGTACTCTAGACTAGATAAATATCTACAGCATGCAGGGTTTAGAAAAGGAAGTGCATACAACAACCTCTACATCAAGGTAAGTCAAGATAGTATTTTATTAATTGAAGTTTATGTTGATGATATTATTTTTGGTAGTGATGATGACAGGTTAAGCCATAAATTTTCAAAGGATATGCAGAATGAATTTGAAATGTCATTACTTGGAGAACTATTCTTCTTTCTGGGACTTCAGATATGTCAAAGCAACCAAGGAATTTTTATTTCTCAAACTACGTATATCAGAGAAATGCTAAAGAGGTTTGGAATGGAAGATTGCAAACCAGTTATCACTCCCATGCAAGCCAGTTGCAAGTTGAGAAAAGATGATGATTCAAAGTTTATAGATCAGAGGAAATACAGGTCAATGATTGGTAGCCTACTATATGTGAAAACATCCAAACCAGATGTAATGCAGGCAGTTGGATAGGTGCCACAATTTCAAGCAGCACCAAAGGAATCACATGTATTAGCAGTGAAGAGGATTTTTAGATATCTCAAAGGAACAGAAGACTTTGGATTATGGTATCCAAAAGGAAAGGATATATCATGTTTTTCCTACACAGATGCAGATTGGGCATGTTGTATTGATGACCAATGAAGCACCAGTGGAGAAACGTTCTACTTGGGTGAGTTTTTAGTATCATGGCTAAGCAAGAAACAATCATCAATATCTTTATCTACAACCGAGGCAGCATATATTGTGGTAACATCATGTTGTACACAAGTTCTTTGGATGAAACAAACTCTAACAGATATACAGGTTGAGTATGATGAGCCCATTCCAATTTATTGCGATAATACAAGCTCCATTAGTATCCCAAAGAACCCGGTGATGCAATCCAATATGAACCACATTCCAATCAAGTATCACTTTCTACAGGAACATGTTGCAGAAAAGAACATCGGAGTTGAGTATGTGGGCACACAATAACAAGTGGAAGACATCTTTACAAAACCACTTCCACGGGAAGCCTTTGAGTATCTTCGCCAGATACTCGGAGTTATTTCTAATCCAAAATGATTTCTTTTGAATGCTTATCTTATATGTCTTATATGTACACGAGGAAGAACCATAAAGAGGATAGTTAAGTTAGGGGGAGAAGCCCCAGATGGAAAGATACCCTTGGCACTGATGACAAAGGGGGAGAGATTTATCAGATGCAAAGGACAAAGGCATGATTCTAGGGGAGAAAAGGTCACAGAGATGTAGAGGACAGAGGCATGGTTCCAGGGAGAGAATGAGTGATATGACTTTAGTATTGCATAACATGATTTCAGTATTGCATCAGAGTGTTGCCATCAATTCCAAAGGGGGATATTTTTTATTAAGGTTGGTTGTCATTGATGTGAACCCTTGAAGAAAGTTCGGTAGAAAATTTTGGTAGCAAAAAGGTTTGGGTAATGGACCCAAGTTTGTTTGATGTAAAGATGACTCATTATTGTCTTGTGATGGTTGATAAGAAGTACAAATTGATGAACTCCAAAGTGGTTTCCTTATGGTGAAATCCCTCATGGGAAGACGCTTTGCGTATTGAGTTATCCTAGAAGTATGGTTAGAGAACTGATGCTTAATTATGGAATAATGAGATGAAGGTCAATGAATTTGTCAGTCAAACTATCCTAGATGGATAGTGTTTTTCATTCCATTTTCAGTGGTATGTGGAATGTCACATAACTCCTCACGGTTAGAGAGTTATGGCCATGTGACGTTGGAGGACCCTCATGAGTCATCTAGAAGCCCCAAAAAGTCAAAGTGTTTGAAAAATAAATTGTTTAAATAATAAAGTTAATGGAGAACTCCCTAAAATAAGGAAAGTGGGATGATACATGAAAGTATAAATAAGAGGCAAGGCTCTATCATTTTAATCACACTTGAATATCATTGAATATTTATTTTTGTGAAAGGTTTTTTGGGCAGGTATTATTGATAGAAACAAATTGCAGAAAAAAAAGTGTGGCAGGAAAAGTGTGGTAGAAAAAGTGTGGTAGGAAAAGTGTGGCAGAAAAAGTGAGGCAGCAAAAGTGCGGCAAAAAAAGTGCGGCACAAAAATCACGGCACAAAAATTGCAGCAACAACATGGTTGGGGTATATTTAAGAGAGATATGGAACATCTTGTTTGAGTTATGTTTTGTGAGCCAGGGTTTATCTCTTGAGATGGTATTGGATGTTCAATATTGCTGCATATATCAGATTTGTGGAGGGATACAATTGGTATTTTGTTGTTGGTATTTGGCATATGGGTATTGGTCTTTTGGTTGTGATGTGTTTCTGAATTTGTTGGTTTATCTTGAGGCTACACAACAGTGAGGTTTTGACACATGGTTTGATGTAAGGGTTTATGGTATTTTTTTTATGGATAGAGTGATTTTTTTTTTATGGTTATATTGGTGTATGTCTTTGGTATATGGTTGAGGTACATGTTGGGTACATTGTTGAGACAAGTAGTTTATGAGTTGGCACATACATGAGGTGTATAGTTGATGATGTTGTTACATATTGATGAGTCATAGTTGATGTGAAATTGATGCATGGTACATGTTTGTTCAGGTTATTGGTACAAGCTGTTTGGTGCAGGTTGATTGGTATAGGTTGTTACAGTTTATTGGTACATGTTGATAGTGACAGTTTGACAATATTAGTGGTTGATTTGTGATAGTGATAGGTTGTCTACATTTGGAATTTATATTTCAGGGCGATTGGACGGGGTAAGGACATGTGGTTGTAGCCACCTTCTGGTTGTAGCCAGAGAACTTAAGGGGTTGTAGCGTCCTTCTGATTGTAGCCATAGAATTGGGGAGGTAGAGCTTTTCTCAAGTTGTAGCTTGAGAAAATAGGGGGTTGGAGCCTCCTTCCAGTTGTTGTTGGAAAACAAAGGAAGTTGGTGTTTCCAATGAATGTAATTCTTCAATACATATAATAAAAATCATTCTATGGTTTTCTCCCGCTTTGGGTTTCCATGTAAAAACATTGGTGTGTTGTGTATGTGTATGATTTCTCATTTTTTTATTGTTTATTTACTCTGCAATTATTGGATGATAATGCTACATTGATATAACACTTATATTATATGGTTAAAAAGGATTAAATTGCTCTATTACTGATTCACCCCCCCTCTCAGTAATCCAACAATAATTTCTCTAGATGTTTGGGTAAGTGGTGTAACACACCAGGTTATTGTAAGGAATACCTATCCAACCACAGTTGGTTATTATTTTTGTTATTATGTTCCATGTGGTTTGGTTCTTGGTCTAAGGCTTTTGACTCTGTATCTGATTCTTCTTCTTTGGGTTTAGAATGATTGCTTGATGGAGGATTTATTGTAGAGGTATTAGGAATCAATCCAAAGGGATGATTAAATTATTAGAAGGCTAGATCCACTAGATCAAGGTATGGATTGCGGGACCACACTTTGGAATTATCCTCCATGCAACTTCAAATTCCACAATGTGTCCCGACCGTCGTTTCCGATGGATCATGATCAAAGTTACTAGTGCCCACTCTAATTTATTTCTTCGCCAAATTTAACTACTTTGTTCCTTTTTTAACCTTCTAGTCTATATATATATATATATATATATATATATATATATATATATATATATATATATATATATATATATATATATATATATATATATATTAAAATAGATATATGTCATCACTCTTGCGATGCTCTTCCTAGGTTGTCGTTCTTGCGATGATTTTCCTCAGTTGTCTCTCTTGCAACGACTACATAGGTCGTCTCTCTTGCGATGTTATTCCAATTTCATTGCATGTTCAATGGGATATGATGCAATGTTTGAGGGGGTTAATATTTGTCACACTCCCCATGACATAATGCCATAAGAGCATCGAAATGGTCATTGCAAAATGACCCAAATTTACTAGTGGTTGTTGGCACCCATCCCCAAGATTAATTTGAAACTTATAATGTGAGATAATTTTACATAAAGAAAACCACCTTCTCCACTCACTTGTAACATACCCAAGACCCCACCTAAGAATTGTCACTAAAAACTTGACTCTTTCATGCAATGAATTTTCGAGATTCTCTCCAATTTCGTCCATTAATTCTCTGATACCAATAACTCATTAATATGTCCTTCATATGAACTCAATTATGAAATCCTAACAATGTATAATACATGCATAAATATGTACAATTAAACCACAACAAACATAACATAATTAACCCCATAGAAAACATCATAAACACATAAAAAAACACTTATTTTTTAATTAAAAATCACCTATTGGTTAGAGATCTCATACATTCCTCCTATCCATAGAATTTTTTGTTCATTCACTCTCAACAACAAGTCACCCCCGATTTGGGACTATGACTCCACTAGGGAAAATGCACTCTTACCAGTCCCATTAAGGTCATACAAAACTCAACAAAACAAGACAAGGCCAATGGAACCAAATCTAGTAGTAGTTCCACATCACAACCTCTCATTCCCCACAACCCGTCCCACCCAAGGAAGTGTACCACTTCTATGCTCCACATTCATTAAGAAGTCCCACTTCCCTTATAGAGCTTAAACAACAAGTCGGACATTAAGTCTCAGAGATTTGTTGGACTTGGAACATAAGGCTTCTTAAAGTGTTACAACACCCACTAGGCCAACACACAAGGAAACCTATTCCCTTGAATTTTCTCACCCATAGATAATTCCTCGCAGACCTAACAACTTGCTTCTTTAATCCAAACCACCAAGGATTTATTGGGTAACCACATATTCACATCTCCCACTCTCTAGGAAAGGGTATGGATGATAGAATGGACATGAATGAATGACAATTACACTAAGTTATCAACATTATGTATGCATGTGCCCTTTTTTACACTTGACACTCATGGAAATACTTTGTCCCCCACTTGGTAACTCATTCCTACACTTAGGAACTTAGGATAAAATTATATCATAAGAATCAAGACTTAGGAGTAATATTATTTTATTCCTTGGCTTAATCCCCGTCGACTTAAACTATTTTCTTCTAAAATCCTATCCCTCTTTCCCTCTTGTGAAGTCCAAGCCCCCCATACTCTTTCATCTGACTTGGTCTGTAACAATGATGTATTTTGTTAATATATTCAAGTGAATATATTTTACAATGATGGATCATAGGAATTTAATCATATAGGATCTTTGTCCTAATAATCACATAAGCACTCTTGCCCAAAACATCTATATAAAGGCACTTTGGTCCAAAACATCCTATCACACCATCATATAAAACATATGTATAATTACAACTTGGGTTTCCACCTTGTGGTATTACATTCCCCTCCCCCTTATTTATGCAGTGTACTCAGTGCATTATATACACATGTACAAGCAAAATTCTTCAAAAATATCCAAAAAATTGTGGGTACTCTTCCTGCATGGCATCCTCATGCTCCCATGTTACATCCTTAGGACAATAGTGGGTCAAATATACTTTTACCGTATCGATGGATCAATACCTAAGCACCTTGACCTTCTTATCCAATATACACATCGATTGGACCTGGAAGTCTCGCTTGTGCGCCACCTAGATCATATTCCAATCAATTACATGATTATCATTAGGAACATACTTTTTAAGCAAAGACACGTGGAATACATTATGAATGCACATGGATGCAGATAATGAAAGCATGTATGTAACATGACCAATCCTCTCCAGGATTTCAAATAGTCCACAATATATTGCTTCCATATTTGGGAAGCTCACCAATTTAAGTGAACTCTTCTTAGCTTTCACTTTCAAGAAGATAAGCCTACCCACTTTGAATTCTATGTGTGTTCTACCTTTGTTTGCATAATTTTTCTTCTCGTCTTGAGAAACCTTTAATTTTTTTTTTTTTCACCATCTTCTCTTCCATTTCTTTGAGAAAATATGACCCAACCTTTACTCTATATATTGGGTATCCACCATCACCATGATGGAAACATGTTAATTCATTGTTCTAGGTATCTTGGTGATAAAATCAATTGTCACAACTTCCCATTTCCAATCAAGAATATGCATTGATTGTAGAAATCCAGCTAGATGCTTGTGCTCAACCTTTACCTTCTAACATTCTATACATTTGGTTATATAATCAACCACCTCTTTCTTCATACCATGCCAAAAAAAAAACTTTACAACTGCAATTGTTTTTTGATATCCTGGGTTCCCATCATAAGGCACATTATGCATTTCTCTCAACATTATATTTTTCAGCTCATGATATTTAGGTACATATACTATGCCCCTGTACATGAGAATTACATCCTCTCTCAGCTCATAACTTTGATTTTATGCTGAAAATTACCTTGTTGTAATGTTTCTTTTGTGTGCATATAATGTTGATATGATTTTGTAGCTTCCAAAATTCTTTTTTCCAAAACAAATTTATACATGATAATGGTTGTAGCATGAATCTCATGCACTCTCATATTAAGTGAATCAACCACTTTATTCTCTTTTCCTTTGATATGATTTATATCAAAGTCATACTCACTGAGGAATTCCAACCTACTAATTTGTCTGACATTCAAAGTTGGTCATCCAAACAAATATTTCAAACCACTATGTTCTATCCTCAACTCAAATCTCATTCCCATAAGAAAATGCCTCTACATATTTAAGGCATGAACTATGGATGTCAATTCTAAATTATGTGTGGCATAATGTCTCTCGTTTTCTTTCAAATTCCTTGACTCATAACATATCACATGCACATTTTGGGTAAGGAATCCACCAAGCCCTTCCTTGCATGCATTAGTGCACACAATAAAATCTTCATTTGGATCAACAATATTCAATATTGTTGCACTTGTTAATAAATTCTTTAAGCATTAAGAACTTTATTCACATTCAGAGGTACACTCAAACTTCACACCCTTCTTTTGCAAACAAGTGATTGGATGCACAATCCTTGAAAATCCTTCAATAAATATTCTATTAGGATATTTAGACACTTAGGAGTTAGTTAAGATCTACTTGGTCTAATGTGTCGTTATGTAAAAGTGTGATTCTTAGTGTGTTTCTTTACTATGCAATAGTATGCATTTGTAGTTAGAAAATCCGATGGTCAATATATGTTCCTGATATAGAGTGATCCAACAGTTCATATTCTCCTTGATCTTAACAGGCATTGATCTGTGGCTTAACACCCATTTGTTCCATGATATCTATTTAAAGATCATGGAGGGTAATTTTCCAATGATCGATTGTGAGAAACTCTCTTGTAAAATCTCTCTGTAAACTTTTTATTTTGCATTAATAAACTACTCCAAGTGGTCGCGTTGGCTAGGGTCATGGATGTTTCCCCATAGGGGTTTTACCATGTCAAAACATCATTGTGTTGATATTTGATCTGGTTTTTTGAGTGGTTACTGAAGGTGTTCATACTCTATTGGAATACCTGTGTTGTCAAACATGGTATCAGAGCCTGTTTGGAGACTCGCTTCTGTTGTAAATCGAGATCGTGAAGACGAGTTTCCTCATCTTCATTTTTTGCCATTTTTGTACATTTCTGGGCTGAGAGGACTATTCCATTGCATCTAGAGTTCTTGTTTCAGTCAAGAATGTTTTTTTTTTCACTCGAAAAGGTTTTTCGTTTTCCTAAGATACGACCATTTCAGTCAGATCCAGAGGTATAAAGCCTAAATACACCCTTTTAAATTTTTTGCAGAGTATTATTTCAGTTTTATTTATATTGTTTGTTTCTAGGTTTCTACTCTTTTAGATGTGTGTATTCTCTTTGACCTGAACCTTGTGTGATCTTAGAAAACAAAAAATAGATAGGAAAAGGTGCATTTTTCGGGTAAGAGGTTTTTATTAGCACACTCTCCAAGGCTTCCTTCCACCACCATAAAAAAAACAACACCCCCAATCCTTCTGCTAAACAATACAATATGTTTTGCTAGCCCACTTGGTTAAAATTTTCCTTATTAAGTAAGAGGTATTGAGGTCAAAGTCTCTTTTTTTGTTACTTTTTTTAAAAAACTTCATGTTTCATTGTAAAGTGTATTTCACTTCAAGTATAAAAGTGAATCACTATAAGTAGTTTTAATATATTATTTTAGATTATTTATTTTGCATGCAACTTTCTTTTATAAAGTAACTTCATTGTAAAACTGATCCCCACTTCTTTTTATAAAAGTGAGTCACTTCATAAAGCAACTTACACCATCATGTGGTCCTTTGGTTACCATTTATGCCTTTTTTAAAAAGGGCATAATTTCACATCCGAAGTCCATTTTTAGTGCCATTTCTTTTTTAAACCACTTAAGTTTTCGAGATCTTTCCATCTAGATCATCAACTTTAGTTTTTAAATCCATATTATCTACATATTTAATATGGATTCTTCCAGTAATATTTTTCTTACTAGCATGAACTACTTCCAATGGAAATCCCATATGGAAGATTTACTAAGAAGTAAAGGCGTGTACTGGATTACCCTGGGAAAGGAAAAAGAACCCACTAATGCTGATAAGAAATTTAAATGGGCTAATAGGAGTGATGAAGAATGTGGACTGATTAGAATGCCTATCTCTCTTGATTTAAGGTTCCACCTTAAATAAATTGATGACCCTGATGATGCTTGGGAAAATATTGAATCTGTGTTTGCTAAACACAATATTTTTCTAGCACATCAGTTAGAAAATAAAATACTAACTCTAATTCCAAGTGATTTTTCTTGTATTGAAGACTATCTATCTAAGTTTAAAACACTCAGAATTTTATGTGAAGAATGTGAGATAAAGATAGAGGAAGAGCGTTGCATCTATATTATTCTTTCTAATCTAGGTAGTGCATGTTCAATGTTTGTATCTACCTTCTATGCCATGACAGAGGCTCTAGGGAAATCTTATCAAAAATCCACTATTGATTCCTTTTGTGATGCTTTAATTAGAGAGAAAGATAAGCTTGTACAACTTGGAGTGATCAGCACTGTAGGTACCTCCAACAAAGCCTTAGTCACCTAGCAGAAAGATAAACCCAAGAATCCCAAGAATCAACATCCTCACCACAATAAAAAGAAACATAAGGGTCCCAAACCCACTTTAGATGATAGCTTTAGAAGCATCGATGAAGAAGCACACCATCAATATTTATTCTACTTCTTCTTCTTCTTCTTCTCATGGACATGCACTTTCTGCTTCTGGTTTCTCCTTCAATGCAACTTCTACTTATTCTTTTGATGAGTGAATTATTGATTATGGAGCATCTTGTCATATGGTGAAGGATAAATACATATTTTCTGCTCTAAATGAATGTAACACCAAGAAAATATTTGTTGGTGATGATATATCTCTTAGTGTTGTAGGATCTCGAACAGTTCAAGTAGATAATGGTCATTTCAATGATGTATTATGTTTTCCAAGTATTTCTTGTAACCTTCTATTAGTGTATCAAATATTCCATTTAGGGGAAGGTAAAACCATAGAGTTTTCACCTCACCAAGTTGTAATCAAGGATCTAAAATGCCCTAAGCATGTTCTTGCAACTAGAATTGCTGATGATATTACCAGGTTGTACAAGTTTGACAACTGTGGGTCATCATATTTTCTATCAGTTTTTGTTGTTCATAGCGATGACTTGAGAAAAATTTGGCATGAGTGGTTTGGTCATCTAAACTATCTCCCATTGTAAAAACTATGTAATCAACAAATAGTGATTGGCCTTCCTCTTGTTTCATGCAGAGATGGTGTTTGTGTCAGTTTTGTTCTCGATTAACATCATTGGGACAGTTTTGACAAACATGCCTCTTGGCATGCCTCGGGCCCTTTGCAACTTGTTCATAGTGATTTGTGTGGTCCACTTTCTTCTCCTTCTTTTTCTGGGTAGCAAGTATTTCTTAACTTTCATTGATGACGTTTCTAGACGTACTTGGAATTACTTCTTAAAACTTAAGAGTGAATTTTTTGAAAGGTTTTTGGCCTACAATGCCCTTGTATAAAAGAAATATGGACATCAAATTAAAAGGTTAAGAACATATAATGGAGGCGAATATGTGAACAATAATTTTACAAGTTACTGCACTACACAGGGCATCCAAATGAAACAAACTATTCCATATAAACAACAACAAAAATGGTGTTGCTGAGAGAAAGAACCGCACATTAAAAGAAATTGTTGATTGTATGATCCAATATAAGGGATTAAGTCTAATGTATTGGGTGAAAGCCATCAGTGGTGCAAATTACATGGTAAATCACACTCCCGCAAAGGCTCTTAAAAATATACCACCAAAAGAATCTTGGACTAAAATTAAACCAAATGTAATTCACTTCCATGTATTTGGAAATATAGCATGGGCTCACATTCCTGATGAGAAAAGGAAATTGTTGCAGCCTAAAAGTGAGAAGTGTATATTTGTTGGTTATTCTAAAGATGTCAAAGGTTATAGAATTCTTCAACCACATTGTAATGAAATCATTATTAGAAAAGATGTTAAATTTGATGAAAATCTCCTGGCCTGCGAGCCTAATTCGACGATTATGATTTCTTCGGTGTGTGATACATATTTGGTGTTTGTGCCTCCTTTTTCCTGCAATCCATCTTTGATGTTTATGCCTTCTTTGTCCTATGATCCATCTTCGATGTTTGTGCCTTCTTTTGTTCCTATTTTGGTTTCTTCTTTAGATGATGACAATAAGGATGAAAATCCACCTTTGCATGCTCACCTTCCTCCAGATGATTCCTTTGAACCTGAACCATAACCATCTCCACCACTTCCTAGATGGGTTCTTTCAACACAAGAATCAGTTGGTGATCTTGTTAGTGATCCTTCAAATCAGCATCAGAAACATTCATAGTTCTAGTGAGCCTCTTCTCTTTTGGCTCAAGTTTTAGAGACTCATGATCTAGTGACATTTTCATAAGCTTCAGGTCATCCAGATTGGGATACGGTAATGAATGAAGAGTATTGTTCTTTAATGGTAAACAATACTTGGTATCATGTACCTCTTCCAAAAGGAAGAAAATTTTTCAGTTGTAAATGGGTCTATAGAACTAAGTATGCATCAGATGTAAGTGTTGAAAGACACAAGGCTTGATTATTTTCTAAAGGATTTTCCCAAGTTGAATGAATTGACTATAATGAAAACTTTTCCCATGTAGCCAAAATGAATTCCATCTGCCTTGTTCTTTCCCCTGATGCCTCACATAAATGGGAGGTCCATCAAATGGATGTTCAATATTCCTTCTTGCATGGAGATTTGCAAGAAGAAATCTACATGGAAAAACCTCCTGGCTATGTCCAAAATGAATCTAGCCTTGTTTGTTGCCTTAAGAAATCTCTTTATGGTATTAAGCAAGCTCCATGTGCTTGGTATGATAAAATGGACAGCTTTCTTATTGATACTGGATTCTCTAGATGACATTCTAATCCTAGTGTCTATACCAAGAAAGTAGAAAGCCATCTCATAATCCTTGTCCTTTATGTTGATGACATTATCCTTACTGGTAGTGACTTAAAACTTTTAAACCATGTGAAAACTAGCCTTAAGAATAAATTTGAAATCACAGACTTAGGATTTTTGGACTATTTCCTTGGCCTCCAAGTTTTGCAAACCAATGAAGGAATTTTTCTTTCCCAGTCTAAGTATGCTTGCGACCTTTTATGTCACTTTCACATGGAATATTGTAACCCATTCTCTTCTCCCTTCTAGTATGGAGTCAAGCTTGTTTCCACCTGTACTTCTCCTAAAGTTGATGCCACCTTGTACCATTAGTTAGTTGGTATACTCTTATACTTAAATCATACTCATCCTGATCTTTCCTTTGTTGTTGGTATTGTTCTTGGTATATGAAAACACCCCATGAAATCCATTGGAAAGAAGCTAGTATAGTTCAGTTTGGAATACATTATAGTTCAGGGGGACTCCTTTATTGGTTGGTTTCATTGATTCAGATTAGGCCGGTGAACCTAATGATATGAATTCTACTGCAGGTTATGTTTTTAGCCTTGGTTCAAGGCCTATCACTTGGGCATGTAATAAACAATAGGCTATTGCACTTTCTTCAACAGAAGTAGAGTACCACACAGTAGTAAATGCAAGTCAAGAATCCTTGTGGCTTTGACAGATCCTTTCATAGTTTGGATTCCAGTAGCAGCATCTGACCCTCATTTGGTGCGACAATCAAAGTGTCATCAAGCTTGCCAAAGACCTATTTCAACATCAACGCAACAAACACATTGGGCTACACATGCATTTCATCGAAAATATCATTCATGATCAAGTTATTGAAGTTCTCTTTTTCCCTATAGAAGATCAAGTTGCCGACATTTTCACAAAGTCTCTTATAGAAGTGAAGTTTTCCAAACTTCGATCTATGTTAGGAGTTTAGGAATTTTTCATCGAGGGGAGATAGGATCTAATGCCTCATTCCTTCTCCTATTGTGTCACGATTGTAAATCCTTCAATGATATGCCAAGTTTTCCTTAAGGGGGGATGTTAGGATATTTAGACACTTAGGAGCTAGTTAAATCTACTTGGTCTAATGTGTCATTAGGTAAAAGTGTGTTTCTTAGTGTGTTTCTTTAGTATGCATTTGTATTTAGGAAATTTGACGGTCAAAATATGTTCCTGACATAGATTTATCCAACAGTTCATATTATCCTTGATATTAACGACCATTGATCCATGTTTTAACACCTGATTGGTCCATGTTCTCTATTTAAAGAGTAAGGAGGGTCATTTACCGATGATCGATTGTGAGAAAATATCTTGTAAAATCTCTCTGTAATCTTTTTCTTTTGCATTAATAAACTGCTCCAAGTGGTTTTTTTGGCTAGGGCCATGGATGTTTCCCCGTAGGGGTTTTACCATGTCAAAACATCAGTGTGTTGATCTTTGATCTGGTTTTGTGAGTGGTTACTGAAGATGTTCATCCTCTGTTGGAATACATGTGTTGTCAAACATATTATATAATAACCTACAATCCCTATGAATGATATCACCTATGATACATTCTTTGGTGTTGGCCATTCTCTAATGGCTTCTATCTTCTCAGGGTCCACTGCTATACCTTCCTCTGAAATAATGTGCCCCAAATAATGGATCTTCTTTTGGTAAAAATAACACTTACATAGCTTGGCATACAATTGATGTTATATAAGCACTTGTAGAACCAATCTCAAATGATGTGCATGTTTTTCTTCTAACTTGGAATAGATAATTATATCATCCAAGAACATATTGACAAACTTATCTAGATAACTTATGAATATTCCATTCATCAAGCACATAAAGACAACTGGTGCATTGGTCAATCCAAATGGCACAACTACAAATTCATAATTCCCATACCTAGTTCTAAAATATGTCTTATCATTTTCATATTCCTTGATTCTCACTTGGTGATATCCTAATCTCATGTATATCTTCAAAAATATATTTTCTCCTATTAGTTAATCAAAGAGTTCATCAATTCTAGTTAGACGATATTTCTTCTTCACAGTGGATTTATTCAAATGTCTAAAGTCAATGCATAATCTCAACATTCCATCTTTATTTTTAATAAAGAATATTGGTGCTCCCCAAGGTGATACACTTGGGCATATTCACCCTTTCTTCAACAATTCTTATAGATTCATTTTCGAATCTTTCAACTCTAGCGTACTCATTCTATAAGGAGTCTTGGACATTGGGGAAGCTCAAAGAATAAAATTGATGGATATATATATATATATATATATATATATATATATATATATATATATATATATATATATATATCTTCAGTGGAAACCCCAATATATCTTTAACTACATTCTCATAATCTTCCAAGTTTGGATGATCTTCAATGCTTGGTACTTTATCCTTAGTTTCATCTTACATATGGGTTGTGTAAATTTGGAATCCTTTCCTGAATTTTCTTTTTAGCTGCAAGGATGAAATTTCTTTGATAGATACTTCCCTTGGAATACCCTGAATTGTTCTCAAGTTCCCTTCTTCATCCAAACAAGTGAATGCCTTGTTATAAAAATCCATTATAGCATGTTGCTTGTCCAACGAATCCATACCAATTAGGAAATCATATGAACCCAAAGGTATGAATTCAAATATTACTTTATGATCAATCCATTCATGTCCATTGGACAATCCTTAACCATCTCATTGATTCTTCTCTTAGCTCCTATAGCTAACTGAACTAGCCAATATTTCCCATGCTTTCTTCTTTGCAAGTGAAATATGTCCACCAATTTAGGATCTATATAACTATGAATAAATCTCGAATCAATTAAAATAGCTATAGGTTGATCGTTGATCTTACCTTCCTGTTCAATCATATGAGACTAAAAATTCAACTTGCTTGTTGTCCAAGGTTGCATAGATCATTGGCATGCTTATTCCCATGTATTCAACTATATCATCCTATTGTACATTGTGAATAGTCATATCATCTCCTATGTGATGACGATCCCTATAAATGTGATCTCCCTCACAACCCCAACATGTTATAGGTTGGTGCCTTGGCCTTTTTCCTAATGATTCTTTCATCCGGGGTTCCTTTTGAGTTGGCTGTCCTTGAGAATATTTCTAAAGAATGGTGCCTTGTACCCTTTCTTTATCTTATCCATATTACCTTTCTTCTTATCAACCCAAGCTCTCTGAAAGGTTGATCCTCCTTTATGATGATCATAGAGGAAATTGGATCTCCTTATTACTTCCTTCAACATCTTCGGATCATCATATTGTATCTTATCTTTGAATATTGAGGGTATCCCACTAGGGAATATTTGAATCTTGACTTGCTCATTATTGATGAAGTCAAAATACCTCAGTAGATCTGAGAATATTCTCTCATACTCATCCATGGTCATGCTAAAATATCCCAAATACTGATTTTTCTATTTGACTGAAGTTACTTTGGGTTTCTGAATGTGGTTTCAAGGATTTTGGATCCGGTTTAGTTTATTCTCATAATGTTTGGGGTTTTAATCTTGTTTTCACTGCATGCAAATAGTTTTGTTTCTGGAACAATGTTATTTATTGCACTAATGGTAAATACTAAAATCAAAATAAATGGAATATTGAAATATAAGCAAAACATTGCTAAATTTCTCAAAAATCTTTAGATTGATATTTATAACTCTAGATCTATCCTAGAATACACATGCATGCAAAGGAAATACCAGATATACTACATGTGAGTGTGGGTTTGTTGCATGCAAGTCCAAATATGTTGTTGGATGGAAGATATTCTACATGCACAGTGAAATATATTGCATGCACTGAGAATACATTGCATGCAAGTACAAATATGATGTTGGATGGAGGATACGTTGCATGCACGGTAAAATATGCTACATGCACTGAGAATACACTACATGCAATGAAAATACGCTACAAATTTTGTCACTGATGAATGGTGAATATCTTGTGGATAGACATTTTTCATGCAAGTAAAGGAAATACCAGATATGCTACACGCAAGTGTGGATCTGTCACATGAAATTCCAAATATGCTAATGGATAGAAGATATGTTGCATGCATAGTGAAATATGATGCATTCATTGCGAATACACAGATATGTAGTCTTCGGATGGGATAACATCCCTCATGAACCTCCATGCTTCCCTCTAGATCAATATTGTAACTCCCATGCCCTCCAAGCACTAAGGGAGAATATTTGAACTTCCATGACTGATGCAAATCCCTCTGAATGGATCCAATGTTTTATCTACTGCAATCCTAAAGAAGAATGGAGAATATAGATGATCCTCCCGAATAACTAGGGTGTGTCTTCCAACACTGAAATCAATCATTGTGGCAGTATCTCCTTGGAAATCCATAAAAGTCTACAAAGTCGGTTGACTTCTCTCTGCAATCCAATCCTCAATCTCAATATTTGATGATGAGAGGAATTAGGGTTATCCTCCCCTTTATACTTGATCCCAATTCTAATCCCTTGTTTACTTTATTTAATTAAAGTGACTTTTCCTAAGTTTTAACTTTAATTATTCTTTTAAGTCACTTAATCACATTTTTTCCACTTTATTACTTGATGTCACTTTCAACTTAGGATTTTCTAGTAAATGACACTAAATATTTTTTGTATTCCCCTTTTATCCTGACTATAGCCTACGGGAATTAGTATAGGATACCGAGTTTCTCCTCCTGGAGTCATTAGTGGGAAAGGGAAATTACAGTCCTCCCTTCCTGAGATTGATTTTCCTCAAGAAAATGCAAGCTAGGGTATTGTAGAACCTGCTCTCCCTCCCATGTAGCATCCTCAACTAGAAAACATCTCCACCTAATCAGATAGTCCCTGATAATATGACTCCTTAACTTCTTCTCCTTGATCTCCAAAATCTCCTCAGGGTCCAACTCCAACTAGCCTTCCTCATCTAATGGGGGTTACTCCATGGAAGTAGTAATATGTTGTCCTAAATCCCTTTTAAGGCATGACACATGAAACACATTATGGATTTTACTTCCCTCCGACAACTCAAGATCATAATCCACCTCCCACAATCACTTGATAATCTTGTAAGGTCCATATAATATTGTCTTTAGTTTCTCTTCCCCACTCATTTTCAATGAAGACTATATGTAAGGTTGTATCCTAAAAAATACCAAGTATCCCTCCTCCAAGTTGCACTTGACCTGGTGTTTATCTGCGTATATATTTTTCTGATTCTCAGCTTCCTGTAAATTATCCTTAAGGATATTGAGGATCTACTAAATCTCATGTATCCAGTATTTGGCTTTGGGAGCCTTGCTGTCCCAAAATACCACATCTACAAATGATGGTGCATTGTATCCATACAATTATTTGAATGGTGTCATCACATTGGACATGTGATAGGTAGTTTTATAACAATGTTCTCTGATGTGTAACCACTTAGTCCATGCTCGTTGCTACCTCCCCATAAAGTTCCTCAAGTATCCTTCCACCCATGTTTTTACCATATTGGTATGCCCATATGTATGTGGATTATATTTGGTGGCCAGTGTCAAATATATACTTACTAACCTGAACAACTCCTTCCACAAAGAGTTTATAAATATACTATACCTGTCACTGACTATGTACCTCAACAATCCATGGAGTTTGAAAAACTCTTTGAAGAAAAAATATGCGACTCATGTTTCCTTGTACTATGAAGGTATCACAAAAAAATGTGTGAACTTGGTCAATATATTGACCACTACATAAATAAAATATCTACCATGCACCTTGGGTAGGCCCATGATGAAATCCATCAAAATGTTCTCCCATTTCTAGTATGAGATGGGTAATGATTGAAGTAACCTTGAAGTATGTGTCTACCTCAAATTGTTTTGCTAACAAGTCACCCACTCTTTTGCATGCCTCAACACATCATCTTTGATACCCTTCCACAAGAATATATCCATGATTTTCCTGTAGGTTTTAAAATACCCCTGATGCCATGCTAGTGGTCAATAATGTGTTGCATTCATAATCTTATTTTTGAGCTCATATTCTGGAACCAAGTAGATTTTATATTTATAGAATATGACATTGTTTAAGAGTCGATATTTGTCATTTTGTACCTGTCCATCCATTACCTCACAAGCGAATTGGTTCTTGGATTAATTGACCAATAAGTGAGCCTTCCAATCAACTGATATCTCTAATAATGAACAACTCGTTGGTTTATCCCCCTCCTCCTTCTCAGTAGTATGCTCAAACCCTCTATCTGAGGGTTTCCGTGGAGGAACCTGTCAAAAAACTTGCTCATGCTTCCCCAACAATGCGTGTATCTTTGTGTGGTGCCTATATCTTCCATTTGATGCTCTCTACATAGTGATCAAGCACTCAAATGCATATTCTACATCACCATTCCTAAATATTCTCTCCATTCTCTTTGATGAAATTGCCCTTGGTTTCCCATTGGACATTCCCATCAACAAAACCTTATTTCCCTCAACATCTTTGAATCCCATCTCCAAATTCCAGTAGTTCATGGTGATCTTTCCCACCGAATACAACCAGTGGACCCCCAAGAATATATCTATATCAGATAGGTCAACTACATAAAAAACATCGGTCACCGAGTAGTTTCCTAATTTCAATTCTAGATTCAGAATACTTTTTAGATAGGTCATGTTGTATCCATTTCTTATTGCCACATTGAATTCCTCTAACTTGTTTGACTGCAAGCATCTCCTAGCCACCAATGATGCATCAATAAAGTTGTGGGTCACCCCACCATCCACTAAGGCCATGACTATCTTCCCCTAAATGAATCCCTTATTCTTGAGGGTATCGTATCAGGGAGCTCCCACTACTACATATCAGGTCAAAATTCGACAAAAACTTCCTACGATAAAGATAAATTCAATCACATCGTCACAACTTACGACATAATATTAAAAATTTAATTTTTTTTTTCTAGAACATCAAACTTCTGATGAACATATATATATATGTGTTGATCTTTTGATGAACTTATAGGATATTTCGTCGATCTATTCACGTACCTAGAGGATTCCAACTACCCATTTGAAAATGGTTTAACAGTCACTGACTTCATTGACTTGGTCAAATTTGACATAGTCAACGTTCATCAAAAGATCGACAGAGGTTAGTGTTTTTGACTATTTTGTTGTAGGTGAGACGATTATACAAGATTTTTATGCTCATTGTTCGTTGCATGATTTTTTAGTCTTTTTTCTATGTTCTACTTATATCAAATCCAATTCTTGATATGCATAGCTCTGATTTTGTACTTTGAAGGTTACAAATTTTTAATATTACTTTGTCTCTTTTTTAAATACCCAGATTGGATCCCTAACCCTTAGACCCTCTTTCAATTAGGGACACAATTGTTTCCCTAGGAAATATGTATGAACATGTCTACTCAATTCCATTTAATTACTATACAATATTTCTTGGTGTAGTTCTCTTTTATTGTTTGATTTTATTACTTTCTTATAGTCAAGATTTGCAACTTATGTGGTAAAAATGTATGGTTTTGATTTTTTGATTAATTGTTTATTGTTGTTATAAACCTTTAGTAAATATATGATGAAAATAGATGAATTCTCTAGTACATATGGGGTTAATATAATTCAATGATATTTGTACCGTAAGAATATATAATTTGTATATTATCGTACTTATATTGATTTAGTGGATTTTTTTTTAAATATAGGAAATCCCAATGCCAACACCTGAAGAGAGTCAAAGGATGATTTCTAGGTTAAGGGATACATGGGAGGAACATGTCAGTACTGACGGGAAATTTAATTTCCCTTGCAATCAATGTAGGGGCTTGAAAAGAAGAATAATTGTAAGGAAAACAACTGAAATACATTGTTTTACGTATGGGAATTATGAAGGGGAGCATACATTTTGTCCCATGGTGAGTTATTCATTATATATGTCTTTGTATTGATTCTATTTATAATTTTTTTTTTTTTTTTTAAATTTGTTATATACACTAATGTTATTGATTGTTTGTAATTGTAAAGATAAATCATCCTAGGTGTTTGTCACCGGATAAATATATGCCAAGTAGTAGTAGTAGTAGTAATACTATTGTACAAGATGTGGAAGACGGTATGAATATTGAAGATCATGTCAATCCTATGGAAGAAGTTGACACCAATAATATTGTTGAGCTAGATGATGGGACACAAGATTGATCCAAGACATATTTTCTCCTATCAATGAGGAAAAGGATGATGATATTTATGATGTACCTGTACTTGAGAAGGAAAAACAACCCTTTTAGGAAGGCTAAAAAAAAATGTTCTCTCTGTTATAATGTTGTTGGTGAACTTGAAGGTATTGAATGGTTTATCAAACACTTGTCTCACACAAATCCTAAGGAACGTAATATAATTCGTCACATATTATACATAATGGTCCACTTTATTTTTCTCTATTTTTAGTGTCAATTAATGTGTAAATTAAGGATGCAATATTTTTTATTACTATTATTTACATTAACTAGTTTTGTTTTATGTTGTAGGTTGTTAGGTGAAATTTTCTTATCATCGTCAAATAATTTACCTCATACATACCGATATATGTGTACCATTATGAAAGATATTGGAACGAAGTATCAAGCTATTGATGCATGTCAGATTCACCATATTATATATTATGGACTATAGGCTTCGGAAATGAAATTCCCGCAATGTCAAATCAATAGATATTGAACCGATCAAGTAAAAAAAAAGGTTCCTCACAAGGTTCTTATTCATATTCCAATAATTCCACGTTTGCAATGATTGTTTAGGTTCCAAACCATTGCACAATTTATGGATTACCATGCATGACATAGAAGTGAGGATGGTGTTCTTCGAGTGCCTGTAGATGGTTTTGCATTTAGGAACATCGAACAAATATCACCAATTTTTAAAGAAGAACCTTGTAATGTTAGGCTTTCATTGGCAGCTAACGATGTCAATCCATTTGGTGAGCTCATGTCTATTTACTTAGTGTGGCCTATTTTTTTTATAAACAGTAACCTTCCTCCTTGGATGTCAATAACGAGGGAGCACACAATGTTGGAAATGACTGTTCCAGGTATTTGCTTACAAAATTGGTTTGAACGTTGTCTTTTGTTTTTCTTGTTTGTTGCATAATTACTTATATATTTGCAAGGTATTAATTATGTGTACTTTCACCCAATTAGGTAAGTAACAAGTGAAATATATGAATGTATATATTTAGCCTCTTGTCGATGAGCTACTAAAGTTATGGGTTGGAACCATTATGTACAACATCTCTAGATCAATAGGGAAAAAGAAATTTCAATTCCATGGACTACTTACATGTACAATTCATGATGCCCCAGGGCTAACACATTTTTTTGGTATGTAACATACTAATGCACTTTAATAGTATATAATTTTATGAAAATATGATGTATGCTTCTTAAATATCAATTTCTCATTATATAAATAATACTGACATTAATTCATATAATCTTGCAGGTCTTCAAACAAAGGGTAAATTTGCATGTCCAGTTTGTGGTCCTAGGATGAAATCGCATCATTCAAGAAGTCTAGTAAAGGAGGTATTTGATGAGTATAGGAAATTCCTTCCTAAGAACCATACGTATTGAACTACATAAAAACATATTTTCAATTTGAAATAAGAGAATAGAATAAAACCACGAAGAATGACACCTCACCTATGTAAATGTGGATGAACCTGCATAGATAAGATCTAGATAGAAAAGGACAAATACAGTTTGTAGAAAAATGAGAAAATACAAAAACAAGAGAGAGAGAATAACAAAATTGTATTAACTGAATGAATGAATGATAATTTACACATCATATAATCAATATAACTCAACTAATGCACACTCGAAAGTAAGCCAATGCGCCACAGTGGTGTTATAGAGTGATCTAGACACACGTCGACAATTACAAGAGTTACCTGCCACCTAGTCTGCGTTAACTAGACTCTTAGTCTTCAATTAACTTATTGAAACAAAGTGAAGTGAGGGTAATGCACTAGTATGGTGATAATCCCAAGGAAAATACGCATTAGCAATGACGATACCAATGTTGAATGGTGATGGAACCAATGTGGCATCAATACTCCACTCAATTGATCCAACTGAAGTTTGAACTAAAGAGAATATTCTTTTAGAATGTAGGAAAATGAATATTCTTCATAAAATATAGGAGACTGAATAATGACTAATAAACATAGGGAAAACCTTAGGAAAAATAAATCCTAGGTGTGTGTGAAGTATCTCCAACACCCCCCATGAACATCACTATGGTGAAAATAAAAAATGGGTCCTAGCAATGAGGCCATTCTAGGTACCCAAATACAAAAGACAATTGAAATAAATGAGGAAAGAGGGAAAACCTCATGGGAAAAAAACCCTTTCAAGGTACAATGTATAAAACAAATAACTGACAGTTGTTAGGAAATTGTGTCCTTCACTCTAAGACAACTGCGTAGAGAATGGAACTCATTCTCAGTGAAGGTATTGGTGAATATGTATGCAGTCTATTCTGCTGAAGGAAAAAACTGCAGGTCAATGATCCCCTCGTGTACTAAGTCCCATATGTATTTCATGTGGATATTGATGTGCTTCATCTGCTGCCTCTAAATTGGATCTCTATACAACTTTAGAGTGCTCTAGTTGTCACACCATATGATGATCAACCGGTGAAACTGAATTCCCAACTTAGTGAGAATATGTTGTAGCCGCATAGCCTGAATGGTTATGTTAACTACCCCTAGTACTCTACCTTGGATGAAGAGAGAGAAATAACAACCTTTTTCTTGCTCAACCAACAAATGGGCCCAAAACCCATACTAAGTGAGTAACCAGATGTGGACTTGCGATCAATGTTGTCTCCAGCCCAGTCAGAATTAGTAAACTCAATGAGGTCCAACGCAAATTCTACTACATAGTGAATCCCAATGGTGATGGTTCCATGTACGTATCGAAGGATACACTTTCTAGCCTTCCAATGTAGCTCATACAGATCTTGCATGGACTAGGAGACTACTTCAACTACATAGGAGAGTTCTGGTATGGATTGTGTGAGATACAAAAAGCTCCCCACTAGTTTTTTGTACAGTGTGTTTTCCACCAGTGGAGTGTCCCTACCATCCTTAATTATGACTCATGATAGGAAAGGAGTCAGGGAAAACTTGTATTCTATCATCTGGAATCTCTTGAGGAGATGTTGTGCATACTTGGTCTAAGACAGTTTGATTCCTGATGCATCCTAATTGATCTTGAGACCAAGGAAGAAATGTATTGGACCCATGTCCTTCATCAAGGACCTGTCATGAAAAATCCTCTTGATTGCAGTAATTGATGAAGTTGAGAAATTGGTGATAAACAAATCATCAACATGCATATCTAGGAGTAGAAGTGAATCAACCATCCTGAGCATGTAAATTTTTGGTTCTGAATTATAATCTACACAGATTTATGACAACAAGTAGGAGTCCATCTTGGCATACCATTCCCTTAGGGCCTGCTTGAGGCCATTAAGTGACTTCTTCAGTTGACAGACCAAAGATGAATCTTGAATGAAGCCCTAGGGATGCTCCATATAGATCTCCTCAGAGAGATATCCATGAAGAAATGAATTCTTCACATCCATATGATGAAATTACCATCCCTTGGCTACCGCAATGGCAAGTGAAAAGTGTATGGAATCCATGTTCGACATTGGAGTGAAGTTCTCATTATAGTCAAAGTCATGCACCTGTTGAAATCCTGTGGTGACTAGCCTAGATTTGTATTTGCTAACATGTCCATCTGATGTGCTCTTGGTCCTATAGACCGTTCTGCACCTGACAAGTTTCCTTCTTGGAGGAAGGGGAACCAGATCCCAAGTCTCGCTCTCAAGGACGGAGTTGTACTCATCCTACATGGCGTATTCCCAAAAGGGGTTACCAACAGCCTCGCCATAGAACTATGGATATGAATACTAAACCAAGAAAATATGCCTGGGTGGCATCGGTTCAGTGGTGGTGAGTGAAAGAGGAGGATCCTCTAAATCAGATCGAATCCTCCTCATATTAGCTAGATCCCCAACAAGATCTTCGACATCCTGAAGAGTAGTATTGGACCACTTGGGCCTTGGATCTATCTCTGCATATGCATATGCATGTACTGACTCTACATATGACTATACTAACTCGGTATTTGAATCATAGGAATCCTCTGAATCAAAAATATCATCTGAATAAGAGTTGGCATGTGCATGTTCATCATCTCTAACAGGTGGAAGAAAAAATGTGTTTTCATATAGCTGTTGAGTTACATGTGATATATTTTCCTCAAATTGGGCACTACGCTCAATGATGATTCGAACTGTGGAGGGATCAATGAGTCTATATCCCTTCACACCATTGGGGTATCCAACAAAAATACACTATGTACTTTGTGGATCAAGTGCCTTCCTCTTCTTAGAGGGAATCCTAGCCCATGCATAAGAACTGAATATATGGAAGTGGGTCACTTCCAGTTTGAGGTTGCTCCAAGCCTCGAATGGTGTCTTATCCTTGACATATCTCTTGGGAGATCTATTTTTTATGTAGGTTTCAAAATTAAGTGCTTCAGTCCATAATCTCTGTGGAAGTGAATTGACATGCAACATGCAAGATGACATTTCTTTCATGGATCTAATTTTACTCTTAACAAATCCATTTTTCTACAAAGCATAAGGGACCGTGTGATGAAAATGAATCCCATCCTCAAGTCAAAGATTCTATATATCATGGTTGATATAATACCCCCCATTATCTGTTCATAGGACTCATATTCTTTCATGACCGTGTCTCAATAAGGGCTTTGAAATCTTTGAGATGTTGAAAGACTTCATATTTTTT
Organism: Picea engelmannii; assembly: GCA_009831015.1. Classification (NCBI taxonomy): domain Eukaryota; kingdom Viridiplantae; phylum Streptophyta; class Pinopsida; order Pinales; family Pinaceae; genus Picea; species Picea engelmannii. The sequence goes on from ML784033.1 coordinate 262,216, forward strand.
CCTAAGAAAGAAAGTACAAGTATGGCATGAGAAATAATCAATAGAAATGAGCATGTACCTTTCTTTATTGATGGATGGATGTGAAAAAGGGCCCATGATATCGTTGTGGATCAAATCCAAAGGAGAGGAGGCCTTCTGAGTCTTTCCTTTGTCGAATTTCTCTTGAGGGTGTTTTCCAAGAACACATCCCTCACAAATTCCTTTGGAGAAGTGGATGTCAATTAGACCTTCAACCATTACCTACTTGCTAAGTTGTTTCATATATCTGAAATTTAAATGCTTGAACCTTTCGTGCTATATCCTAATGTTTTCATCAGCATGTGTAAACAGTAATGCAAAATCTAGTTCAATAAATTCAAAAAATGTGTAGAGTCTAGATTGATGATTTACCTTACTAGTAGAAACTTTCAAATTGGTTTCCATGTCATATATATCCACAAAATCATGTGTGAATACTACTCTCTTCCCGGTGTCAGAGTTTTTCATATGATACATGTATAGAATATTGATGGAAAGTTTTGGAATGTGTAGCACATTCTTGAAGCTTTAGTTTGTGAGTTCAATTCTTTCTTTGCCAGTGACCTCGACTAGAGACTCATCCCCCATACAAATAGGAAGACCTTTGCATGCATCCAATGAAGAGTAGAATTATTTTTTGGATTCCATGTGGTGTGTTGCACCTGTATCTATAGTCCAAGCATCGAGAGAGCAGTTAATGAAAATCAAAGCATGGCTAGAATTACCTTTCTTGGGGTTTTGATATTTTGGATTATTCTTCTTGGAACCCTCTGAGATGCAATATCCAAGGTTATTTTGCTGAAGTATTTGTGCCATTTGACCAATTTGTTTCTGCATGCATCCAGATTCTGTATGGAATCCTCATTGGCAGTAAGTGCATTTCTCCCCTTTTCTTCCCTTTCCACCTTTGGATCCACAAGAATCGTTGAATGGTTTTGAGTACCCTTCCTTATTTGGATTTTCATGTGCCTTCCTTTTGTATTGGTTTTTATATTTATAATCTTGAATACTTTTATCATCTTGCACAACAAGTGCATGTGCCTTTGAACCTTTGATTTTTCCCATATTGATGAGCTTAGTCTGCTCTTGCGTCAGAGACTCAATAATGTTAGGACATTTAGACACTTAGGAGTTAGTAAGATATACTTGGTCTATTGTGTCATTAGGTAAAAGTGTGTTTTTTAGTGTGTTTCTTTAGTATGCATTAGTATGCATTTGTAGTTAGGAAATCTTACAGTCACGATATGTTCTCGACATAGAGTGATCCGACGGTTCATACTCTCCTCGATGTTAATGACCATTGATCTATGGATTAACACCCGATTGTTCCATGATATCTATTTAAAGAGCATGGAGGGTCATTTGTTGATGATCGATTGTGAGAAACTCTCTTGTAAAATCTCTCTGTAATCTTTTTCTTTGCATTAATAAACTGTTGCAAGTGGTCACATTGGTTGGGGCCATGGATGTTTCCCCACAGGGGTTTTAACACGTGAAAACATCGATGTGTTGATATTTGATCTGGTTATGTGAGTGGTTACTGAAGGTGTTCATCCTCTATTGGAATATCTATGTTGTCGAAGATGGTATCAGAGCTTGTTTGAAGACCCGTTCCTGTTGTAGATAGATATCATGAAGTCGAGTTGCCTCATCTCCACTTTCTATCATTTTCATAAATTTTTGGGCTAAGAGGACTATTTCATTGCATTCGGAGCACTCATTTCAACCAGGAACACTTTTCATTTCACATGAAAAGGTTTCCATTTTCCCAAGATACGACCATTACAATCAGATCCAGAGGTACAAAGCTTGAATACACATTTTTTAAATTTTTTTGCAGAGTAGTATTTTGGTTTTATTTCATTTTTTATTTATTTATTTCCAGGTTGCTACTCTTTTATATCTGCGTATTCTCTTTTCCCTGTGCCCTGTTTGATCTCGAAAAATCATAAACAGATAGGAAAAGTTGCATCTTCCAGGTAAGCTAACCGAGATCTAACCCTTTGTTGTCATCGCGAAGCAAAATTTGTTTTCTTGTGTGAAAAGAGTTTTTTTTTGTGTGAAAATAGTTTTTTTTTAGCAAGCTCTCCAAGGCTGTCTTCAACAATGACAATGACAACAACAATGAAAATGACAATGACAATGACAATGACAACGACAACGACAACGACGACGACAACAACAACAACAACAACAACAACAACAACAACAACAAAAACACCCCCAATCCTCCTTTTGAACATCACAGTATGTTTTGTTAGATAATTTGGTTAAAAGTTGTCTTATTAAGTAAGAGGTCTTGAGTTCAAGTCTCTCTTTTGTTACCTTTTTTGAAAAAGTTCATGCTAAAATTGTAAAGTGTATTTCACTTCAAGTATAAAAATGAATCATTATAAGTAGCTTTAATATTTTATTTTAGAGTTATTTATTTTGCATGCAACTTTTCTGTTATAAAGTAACTTCATTGTAAAAGTGATCCCCACTTCTCTTTATAAAAGTGGGTCACTTCATAAAGAAACTTACACAATCACGTGGTCATTTGGTTACCGATTGTGCCTTTTTTTAAAAAGGGCATAACTTGAAGTGGTCACGTTGGTTGGGGCCATGGATGTTTCCCCGTAGGGGTTTTACCACGTGAAAACATCAGTGTGTTGATATTTGATATGGTTATGTGAGTGGTTACTGAAGGTGTTTGTCCTCTGTTGGAATACCTGTGTTGTTGAACATGGTATCAGATCCTGTTTGAAGACCCGCTCCTATTGTAGATCAAGATCATGAAGTCGAGTTTCCTCATCTCCACTTTCTATCATTTTCATAATTTTTTGGGCTAAGAGGACTATTTCATTGCATCCAGAGCACTTGTTTCAATTAGGAACAATTTTCGTTTTACTCGAAAAGGTTTCCATTTGCCCAAGATACGACCATTACAGTCAGATCTGGAGGTATAAACTTGAATACACATTTTTTTTTAAATTTTGCAGAGTAGTATTTTGGTTTTATTTCGTTTTTTTTTTTAATTTATTTCTGGGTTGCTACTATTTTAGATTTGTGTATTCTCTTTTCCCCGCGCCCTGTTCGATCTCGCAAAATCATAAACATATAGGAAAAGGTGCATCTTCCAGGTAAGCTAACCGAGATCTAACCCTTTGTTGTCATCAAGAAGAAAAATTTGTTTTCTTGTGTGAAAAGAGTTTTTTTTTAGCAAGCTCTCCAAGGCCTTCTTCAACAACGACAACGACAACGACAACGAAAACAATAACAACAACAACAACAACAAAAACAACCCCAATCCTCCTTTTGAACATTACAATATGTTTTGTTAGATAATTTGAATTTTGGTTAAAAGTTGTCTTATTAAGTAAGAGGTCTTGAGTTCAAGTCTCTCTTTTGTTACCTTTTTTGAAAAAGTTCATGCTAAAATTGTAAAGTGTATTTCACTTCAAGTATAAAAGTGAATCACTATAAGTAGCTTTAATATTTTATTTTAGAGTTATTTATTTTGTATGCAACTTTTATGTTATAAAGTAACTTCATTGTAAAAGTGATCCCCACTTCTCTTTATAAAAGTGGGTCACTTCATAAAGCAATTTACACAATCACATGGTCATTTGGTTACTGATTCTGCCTTTTTTTAAAAAGGGCATAACTCTAACATCGGAAGTATATTTTCAGTGCCGTTTTTTTTTAAACCGCATAACTTTTCGAGCTCTTTCCATCCAGATCATCAGCTTCAGTTTTTAAATCCATATTATCTGCATATTTAATATGGCTTCTACAAGTACTGTCTTTCTTACCAGCAACAACTACTTCCAATGGAAATCTCATATGGAAGATTTATTAAGAAGTAAAGGCTTGTACCGGATTACATTGGGAAAGGAAAAAACACCCACTGATGTTGTTAAGAAATCCAAGTGGGATAATAGGAATGAAGAATCACATGGAATAATCAGAATTTCCATCTCTCCTGAGTTAAGGTACCACCTTCAAGATATTGATGACCCCAAAGAATCTTGGGACACGATTGAATCTGTGTTTGGTAAACTCAATATTATTCGAGCACAATAGTTAGAAAATCAAATACTGACCTTGAGTCTAAATGATTTTTCTTTCCTTGGAGACTATCTATCTAGGTTTAAAACACCCAAAATTTTATGTGAAGAATGTAAGATAAAGATGGAGGAAGAGTGTTGCATCTATATTATTCTTTCTAAGCTAGGTAGTGCATATTTTGTGTGTGTATCTACCTTTTATGCCATGAGAGAGGCTCTAGGGGAAAAATATTACGAAAAACCCACTCTTGAGTTGTGATGTGCTTCTTTGATTCGAGAGGAATATAAGCTTGTACAATTTGGAGTGATCAACATTGCAGGTCCCTCCAACAAAGCCTTAGTTGCCCAGAAGAAAGATAAACCCAAGTATCCCAAGAAGCAACATCCTCGCTACAACAAAAAACAACATAAGGGTCCCAAACCTGCTCATACAGCTTCAGCTCCTACTGGTGACAAAGGAGCAAAATATAAAAGTAAGAATACTAACAGACATTGCAACTTTTGTGATAAAGATGGTCATGATGAGTCCAAATATTTCAAGAATATGGCAGCTTTAGAAGCAACGATGAAGAAGCACAACATCAGTATTGATTCTACTTCTTCTTCTCACGAACATGCACTTTCTTCTTTTGGTTTCTCCTTCAATTCAAATTCTACTACTACTTCTTCTTCTTATGAGTGGCTTATTGATTTAGGAGCATCTTATCATATGGCTAAGGATAAAGCCATATTTTCCTCTCTAAATGAATGTAACACCAAGAAAATATTTGTTGGTGATGATAGATATCTTAGTGTTGTAGGATTTAGAACAGTTTAAGTAGATAATGGTCATTTCAATGATGTATTATGTGTTCCAAGTCTTTCTTGTAACCTTCTATCAGTCTATCAAATCACTCATTCAGGTGAAGGTAAAACCGTCGAGTTTTCACCTCACCAAGTTGTAATCAAGGCTCTAAAATATCCTAAGCATGTTCTTGCAACTGGAGTTGTTGATGATATTACCGGGTTGTACAAGTTTGATAACTTTGGTTCATCAGCTTTTTCATCAGTTTTTGTTCCTCATAGCAATGACTTGAGCAAACTTTGGAATGATCGGTTTGGTCATCTAAACTATCGCTTATTGCAACAACTATGTAATCAACATATGGTGACTAGTCTTCCTCTTGTTTCATGCAGAGATGGTGTTTGTGTCGGTTGTGTTCTCAACAAACATCATCAGGACAATTTTGACAAATGTGCCTCTTGGCACGCCTCGGGTCCTTTGCAGCTTGTTCATGGTGATTTGTGTAGTCCACTTTCTTCTCCTTATTTTTCTAGGTGCAAGTATTTCTTAACTTTCATTAATGACTTTTCCAGACGTACTTGGGTTTACTTCTTAAAACTCAAGAGTGAAGTTTTTGACAAGTTTTTGGCCTACAAGGCCCTTGTAGAAAAGCAATCTGGACATCAAATTCAAAGGTTAAGAATAGATAATAGAGGCGAATATGTGAACAATAATTTTACAAGCTACTGCACTACACAGGGAATCCAAATGCAACACACTATTCCATATACACCACAACAAAATGGTGTTGCTGAGAGAAAGAACCACACATTAAAAGAAATGTCTAATTGTATGATCCAATGTAAGGGATTAAGTCTAAAGTATTATGCGGAAGCCATCAACTGTGAAAATTACATAGTAAATTGCACTCCCACAAAGGCTACTAAAAATATAACAACAAAAGAAGCTTGGACTAAAATTAAACCAGATGTAAGTCACTTCCGTGTATTTGGCAGTATAGCATGGGCTCACATTCCTAATGAGAAAAGGAAAGCATTGCAGCCTAAAAGTGAGAAGTGTATATTTGTTGGTTATTCTAAAGAT
>ML784033.1:268283-341060 GCA_009831015.1 Picea engelmannii
GGATACAGCAATGAATGAAGAGTATCGTTCTTTAATGGAAAATGATACTTGGGATATTGTACCTCTTCCAAAAGGAAGAAAACTTGTTAGATGCAAATGGGTCTACAGAACTAAGTATGCATCAGATGGAAGTGTTGAAAGACGTAAGGCTTGGCTAGATGCCAAAGGATTTTCCCAAGTTGAAGGAATTGACTATAATGAAACCTTTGCCTCTGTTGAAAAAATGAATTTCGTCTGCCTTGTTCTTCCCTTGCTGCCTCACATAAATGGGAGGTCCATCACATGGATGTTAAATCCGCCTTCTTGCATGGATATTTGCAAGAACAAATCTACATGGAACCACCTCCTGGCTATGTCCAAAATGACTCTGGCCTTGTTTTTCACCTCAAGAAATCTCTTTATGGTCTCAAGCAAGCTACCCGAGCTTGGTATGACAAAATGGATAGCTTTCTTATTTCCAATGGATTCTCCAGATGCCATTCTGATCCTATTGTCTATACCAAGAAAGTAGGAATCCATCTCATAATCCTTGTCCTTTATGTTGATGACCTTATCCTTACTGGTAGTGACTCAAAACTTTTAAACCATGTGAAAACCAGCCTTAAGAAGAAATTTGAAATGATAGACTTAGGCTTTTTGCACTATTTCCTTGGCCTCCAAGTTTTGCAAACCAATGAAGTAATTTTTCTTTCCCAGTCTAAGTATGCTTGTGACCTTCTTTGTCCCTTTCACATGGATGATTGTAAACCAACCACTTCTCCCTTTTAGACTGGAGTCAATCTTTCTGCCACCTGTACTTCTCCTGAAGTTGATGCCATCCTGTACTGTCAGTTAGTTGGTAGCCTCTTATACTTGACTCATACCTATCCTGATCTTTCCTTTGTTGTTGGTCTTGTTGCCCAATATATGAAAACATCCCATGAAAGCCATTGGAAAGCAGCTAAAAGGATACTTCACTATGTTCATGGTACAGTTCAGTTTGGGATACATTACAGTTCAGGGGGGACTCCTTTATTGGTTGGTTTCAATGATTCAGATTGGGCCAGTGACCATGATGATCGAAAGTATACTACAGTTTATGTTTTCAACCTTGGTTTAGGACCTGTCACTTGGGCCTGTAAGAAACAACAGGCTATTGCACTTTCTTCAATAGAAGCAGAGTACTGAGTAGTGGTAAATGCAAGTCAGGAAGCCCTCTGGCTTCGACAGATCCTTTCAGAGTTTGGTTTCCAGCACCAGCATCCGACCAGCCTTTGGTGTGACAATCAGAGTGCCATCAAGATCGCCAAAGACCCAGTTCAACATCAACATAGAAAACACATCGAGCTACACATGAACTTCATCAGAAAGCTCATTCATGATCAAGTTATTGAAGTGCTCTTTTACCCTATAGAAGACCATGATGGAAACATTTTCACCAAGTCTCTTATAGAAGAGAAGTTTTCCAAAATTTGATCTATGTTAGGAGTTCAGGAAGTTTTCATTAAGGGGGGATAGGCTCTAATGCCTCCTTCCTTCTCCTATTGTGTCACTATTATAAATCCTTCAATCCTATCCCAAGTTGTTCTTAAGGGGGGATTTTAGGATATGTAGACACTTAGGAGTTAGTAAGATCTACTTGGTTTATTGTGTTGTTAGGTAAAAGTGTGTTTTCTAGTGTGTTTCTTTGGTATGCATTAGTATGCATTTGTAGTTAGGAAATATGACGGTGACGATATGTTCCTAACATAGAGTGATCTGACGATTCATACTCTCCTCGATCTTAATGGCAATTGATCTATGGCTTAACACCTGATTGGTCCATGATCTCTATTTAAAGAGCATGGAGGTTCGTTTGTTGATGATTGATTGTGAGAAACTCTCTTGTAAAATCTCTCTGTAATGTTTTTCTTTGCATTAATAAACTGCACTAAGTGGCTATGTTGGTTGGGGCCGTGGATGTTTCTCCATAGGGTTTTTACCATGTTAAAACATTGATGTGTTGATATTTGATTTGGTTATGTGAGTGGTTACTGAAGGTGTTCGTCCTCTATTGGAATACTTGTGTTGTCGAACAGATAAAGGCCTCAAAAGAGGGAGTTTTCCAGGTATATACAGAGGTGAGCTTAACTGAATGAAATGTGGATACAAACACTGAGTATTCTGGACCAATTTTGGAGAGAATGGTAAGAACCATTTGTTTCTCATCCTTATATTTATCAACCCTGCAAGCCTTGAGTTATGACAACAAATCCTTATATTTGGTAAACAAATATTGGATATTGTCGAAGGTTTTTGGATCCAAAGTGAGAAATTCCACCTAAAGTATATTTCCCCTCATCTCATCCTGCTTGCCAAAAATTCCTTCCATGGTGCTCCAGACTTCATTGGGCATTTTACAGGAGGGTATGTGAAACAAGAGCTTAGGAGAACTGAGACTGCAAATAGTTCCATACGCTTCATCCATCTAATATAAATACTTTGATTTTTATTTATGGATGATGTAGGTCCGGTCTTTGTGTACATGGTTAACCTGTATAATCCTCTACTTCAAATATGCATTACCATCCTATCCTTCAATGCAAAGAAATTGTATGGTGTAAGAATCAATTCTTTTGGAAATTCCATTTTCCCGTTGTCTTCAATCTTTGGTGCCTGCAAAAAGAGTCTAGTGTGTATTTTTCCTAGAAATACAACAACTATGATACCATGTAAATGTGGATGAACCTGCACAGATAATATCTAGCTAGAAAAGGGCATACATAGTTTGCATAAAAATGAGAAAAGGCAGAAATGAGAGAGAGATAATCAAAGAATTGTATTAAATGAATGAATGAATGATAATTTACAAATGATATAATCTGTATAATTCAACTAATGCACAATGGAAGAGAATCCAATGTGCCATATTGGTGGTCTAGAGTGATATGGACACACACCGAGAATTAGGGGAATTAACTACCACGTAGTATGGGCTAACTAGCCTCTCAATATTCAGTTAGCTCACTGAAATAGAGTGAAGTGAGGGTAATTCTCTACTATGGTGATAATCCAAAGGACAATGAATATTAGCATTGATGATCCCAATGTTGGATGGTGATGGAACCAATGTGGAATCAAGACTCCACTCAACTGATCCAACTGAAGTGTGAACTGAAGAGAATATTGTTCCTAAAATATAGGAGACTGAATAATGACCAATAAACATAGGGAAAACCTTTGGAAAAAAAATCCTAGGTGTGTGTGAAGTATATCCAACAACCTATGGAATTTGGAATATAATATAAATCGTCAAGGTAATCATTTAGTCTATGTGTCTACATATATATTAATGTTTTACAATTTTTATTTGTATTGAATTTTGTTTATTGTATCTAACAATTATTGTTGTAATCTCATTAATTATTTTTGATGAATGTCGTCAATGAATTAGTGGGCTTCCACGAGGAATGAAAAGTTACTCTATACACTTAAATGTGTTTCCCTACTATGAGAACCTACAAATAACTTAGTTTTTTGATATAATGCATATCAAGAAGAATGTGACAAAAACGTTGTGGAGAATTGTAGATGGAAGGAGTGACAGAAAAAAATTGTCAAAATTTGTACTGACATTTAGGAAGCTAATCATGCACTGCAAAATGTGATTTATTCAAATAGAAATGGAGTACACTGAAATAGTCTTCCATGGCTATTTACAGATCAAGAAAGAAATGTTCTAAAATAGGTCATTCATAAAATTAAATTTCCCACGGGATTTGCTTCAAACATAATAAATATCTTAATGAAGAAAGGTGAATTTGGTGGGGTGAAAAATCACGACTGGAATACCTTCATTAAGGTAATTATTTTGGACGTATATTTCTATATTGGTAAATATACAACTTTTCAGTATTATAATATGGTTTTCGTTTCCTAAAAATTAATGATCCCTTTGTTGTTACAATATGTTATACCTCTATCTCTACTTGACAACTTTGACAACAATGTAAAACAAGTTATATATGATCTTGGAAAATACATGAGGTAAATATTAATGATTTATATGAAAAATCATTGTTGCTCAACTTGTCGAAATGATTTATTCAAATAGCAATGGAGTACACTGAAATAGTCTTCCATGGCTATTTACAGATCAAGAAAGAAATGTTCTAAAATAGGTCATTCAAAAAATTAAATTTCCCACGGGATTTTCTTCAAATGTAAATAATATCTTAATGAAGAAAGGTGAATTTGGTGGGGTGAAAAATCATGACTGGAATACCTTCATTAAGGTAATTATTTTGGACGTATATTTCTATATTGGTAAATATACAACTTTTCAGTATTATAATATGGTTTTCGTTTCCTAAAAATTAATGATCCCTTTGTTGTTACAATATGTTATACCTCTATCTCTACTTGACAACTTTTACAACAATGTAAAACAAGTTATATATGATCTTGGAAAATACATGAGGTAAATATTAATGATTTATATGCAAAATTGTTGTTGCTCAACTTGTCGAAATCTGTTTTACTTTCAATGTATACACAACGTTGTTGTTGAAACCTATGATTTAATTTGTTATATCATGTGTAGGTGGTTGTAATCTAAAGAAATCCATAAAGAAGATATAAAATATTGGAGAATAGAAATTCCTCGGCTAATGTGCAAAATGAAAAAGTATCTACCTCCGACATTTTTCAATGAACAAGAACACTACCTCATACACCAAGTTGAAGAGATCGAAATGTGTGGACCTATATACACAATGTCAATGTGGATGGTGAAGAGGCACTTGAATTCATTGAAGGCTTTCGTTAGACAGAGAGCACGCCCTAAGGGATCTATGGTGGAGGGATATATGGTATATCAAACCTTGGTGAATATTAGTTAGTATCTTCCTAAATTAGTAGAAAAAATCATGAAGGTGCCTCAGATTTGGGATCTCAATTCCATTAACAAATTTGAAGGGGAGGTCTTGGTCAGGAAAGGTAGAATGAGGAAAGTGAAAGGTAATTAGATGGTAGAGATATATAATACTTTGCATTAATATTGATTTATTTCTATAACACACTTATTTAAGTTTTATTTAGCTTCCATGATCAATTATTATTCAATATTTACTCTAATGACTAATTTTTATTCCTTTTTCATAAAGTTGGTCGAGAGTGGGATGCGCTACATTTATACATCACAAACAATATTTATAGGATAAAAGTATCAATAGATTGATCTAATATACAATTTAATGGTAGGTTATCATGGGAAGGGGTGGCTACTTTTCTTAAAGAATCTCATCGTAATCACGATACTGGTATTACTCAGAGGGAAATTGATTTTACATTTGGTTTAAAATATAAACGAGAAAGAATACTATTCACCCACATCATGTTTCAATTATTCTCCATTCTATTAATTTAGGTCATGGTGTGTTTCTTTTATAAAGTTTTACTAAGTCTAATTATCATGTTTATTCATTCACAAATATGCATTTTTTACATGTGGGGCATATTGCAGTTGAAAAAACACAAGGCCATGTGGTGTAATGGTTGTAAATTTCACATCAAAAATTTGGATGATAAGAAGAAAACCTTTGATTCAGGGATAATTGCAGTCTTTCAGGTCACTAATGTTTCCTCTAGAAGTGACAGGCATCCAACAATATCTTAAAGTAGATACTATGGGTATATGAATGATATAATCAATTGTGACTTTAATTCCTTTAAGTTAGTTCTATTCAAGGTATAATAGTATAGGTTACAAATGAATGAAAGTGATCCTGAAATAATTGTTATTAATCATGTTAATGGATTTACCATGGTTAATACAAGGATGTTTGAGTTGGATATAGAAAGTTATGCTCTTCCAAGCCAATGTGAGAAGGTATTTTATTTAGAGGCTCCATGTAAAGTAGGTTGGTCATACGTTGTTATATGTGATCCAAGATTTAGTTATGTAAAGTATAATGCACTAGAAGAATATGATATTGAGGAAGATGTTGTTGGGAAAAATACCCTACGGACTAGCAAACTAGGGTCAGGTTTGCATGCAGATTTTTGACCGTAAAAGAAATTACTTTTATTCTACCACCCAAAACTTAAACCCCTCTTTTGTGATACATGCATGGAAAGGAATTACTAACATTTTTACTGATGTTTGGTGTAGATCCTCTATTGCACTTTGCCCGCTTGCTTGCTCTGCTCCTTCCAAAGATAATCCTGCAATCAAGACAAAACACTACGCATGCATGCTACTTTTCTACTTGAGGGTTAGAAATTAAGCATAAATTACACAAATCATGGATAACTCATGCATTGGGATGGGAAAAGTATTATTTTATTATTTTCAAAATGAATCAACTTACAATCAAAGTCGAGACCGACCACTGCTCCTTGATCCTGATCCTGGGCTCCTCCTCTTCTTTTGTCCTCCAACTTCTTTGCGTTAATTCTCCTTAGGCTTGAGGAAAGGATAAAGGGTTGGGACAAATGGATTTGACAAATGGGCAGAGTTTCTTCGCTATAATTTTCCTCCTCCAAATAGTACCCCTACCCCTTCTTTTATAGGCTAGAAGGAGCTAGCGTTTTGGACGAACTCTCGACCATGCATGGCCAGGAGTTTCAGTTAACTGACCCATAGCTTTTTGTTCCATCGGCAAATTTCCTATTTTTTTGTTTTGTTAGGTAAACGCGGGCTGTAGGAGGCCTGCCAACATTCACACGCGTGCAGTAGTGGGTTAGGGCGCATGTACCTTTACCCAAGAGGATTTTTAAAGAGGTTGTTCAGCAGATGTTTTGGCAATGAAGGGATATGAGTTGGCCTAATGCCAGGTAAGCATGTGTGGTGCAATTTAGAGTTATAACAGAAGAAGAAGATGTAGAGGAGCATGAGGTATATGTACCGTCAGATGAAGAAGTCAAATAAGTTGAGCCAAATGTAGATGAAAATGTTCTTGACAATCATATTGATGATGATATTATCAAAAATGACTTTGATGATGATTTTGTCAGTATGGTCAATCCTTTCAACATTGATTCTAAGCTGGATGATTCATATGTAGACTTGGATGAAGACTTAGATGATCAATGATATTGTAGAAATGATGAAATGTAGGAGTTGTGTGATCATTATATCTTTATATTATTTATTCTCTTTAAATTGTTTATTTATATGGGTTAATCATCATCTTTGTCATCATGATTTTCATCATCATAATCAACATCGAATCATCATACTCCTCCTCCTCCTCATCATCATTGTCATCATTGTCATTATCATCATCATCTTCATTATCATCATTGTCATCATCATGGTTATCATCATCATAGTCGTCATGATTGTTGCAGTTGTCATCATCATCATCATCATCATCGACATCACCATGGTCATCATCATCATCGTTATCATCATTTTCAAAGTCATCTTCATCATCATCACCATAATAATCATTCTCAACATCATCATCATCATCATCATCATCATTTTCATCATCATCATCATTTCCATCATCATTAATATCATCATCATCATCGTCATCATCATCATGGTCATTGTCATCATCATCATCATGGTCATGGTCATGTTCATCATCATATTCATCATAATTTTCATCGTTATCATCATAGTCATCATCATGTTCATCATCGTCATTTTCTCAGTCATCATCATCATCATCATCATCATCATTGTCATCACCATGGTCATCATCGTCGTCGTCATCGCCATTGTCAAATTCAAGATCATCATCATAATTTCCATCATCATTGGCATTGTCATTGTCATCATCTTCATCATGATAATGATCATGGTCATAATCATTATCATCATCATGATTTTCGTAGTCATCATCATCATCAACGTCATTTTCATTGTCATCATTTGTTGGTTGTGGAGCCTGATTATATTCTTGATTTAGATGTCTTTGTTTCCAGCCGTGCTTATACCCCATGAAGTCTTTACACCTCATGGTAATGTACACTCCTCCATGCGAGGGAGTGCAGAGGGGGGTCTGGGGGCAAGCAGGCCCCCGATGGGGGTTCAAGGGACAAGTTGATTTTGGACAGGTTCATTTGGGTGATGATTCACCATGCAAAATTGTTGGAATGGGAAAGGTAAAAATAAAGAAAAGCAATGGAAACCAATGGTTGTTGAAAGAGGTAAGATATGTTCCATATCGAAGGAAAAATCTAATTTTAACAGGCCATTTAGAAAGTGAAGGTTGTATACCCATATTTACAAATAAGGTATGGAAGGTCACCAAAGGATCATTGGTGATAGAAAAAGGAGAGAAGGTAGGTACATTGTATTTATGTACTGGTAATACTGACTCTTCTATTTCTTTAGCTTCTACAGGAGTGGATACAACACTATGGCATCATAGGATTGGACACATGAGTGATAAGGGGATACAAATACTTCACAAAATAAAAAAAATTCCAGATCTTAAACAAACTAAATTGGATTTCTGTGAGAATTGTGTTTATGGAAAACAAAAGAGAGTCATATTTATCAGAGTCGGAAAAGAAAATAAGAGTGAAGATTAGAACTTGTGCATACAGATGTATGGGGACCATCTCAGGTATCATCTCTTAGTGGATATTTTTATTATGTTACTTTTATTGATGATGCAACTACGAAAAACTTGGGTTTATTGCATTAAAAAAAAATATGATGTTTTTGATAATTTTAATAAATGGAAAGCTTTGGTTGAGAATGAGACAGGAAAAATGTTGAACTATCTCAGATTAGACAATGGAGGTGAATATTGCAACAAGGATTTTTATGATTATTGTTCGTACCATGGGATTCATAGAGAGAATATAGTTCCAGGAACACCCCAAGAAAGTGGTGTACCAGAAAGGATGAACAAGAAAATCTTGGAACGTGCAAGGAGTATGAGATTTCATGTTGGTTTTCCCTTACAGTTCTAGGAAGATGTTGTAGATACTACTATTTACTTAATAAACAAAGTACCTTCAAGCTCTTTGGATGGTATAATTCCATAGGAGGCATGGAGAGGTAAAAAGGTATACTATTCTTTTTTGAAGACTTTCAGTTGTGAATCATTTGTCCATATTGATAAAGAAAATATAACAAAGCTTGAGGAAAAATCCAAGAAGTGTACCTTTATTGGATATGGTGTTAATGATTTTGGTTATCACTTATGGGATTATGAAAATAAAAAAATTATTAGGAGTAGATATGTCATATTCAATGAGAAGGTTATGTACAAAGATCAGTTGCAGGGAAAGAAACAGGAAAAATAAAAACCATAATAAAATGATTGATGAGATCACTGAAAAAGAAATTCCAAAGGAACCAAAAAATCAAAATGTACAACAAATGGAGTAGCAGGTACCTCAAACTCTTGCAAATGTTGTTAGAATATCTACCAGGTTAAGTAGACCCCCTGAACGATACTCTCCTTCATTGTATTATTTATTGTTGACTGATTCTAGTGAACCAAAATGTTATGAAGAGGTAATGCAGGAAGACACCAAAAAGAAGTGGGAGAAAGGAATGAAAGAGGAAATGGATTCCTTGGTAAATAACTAGACTTGGGATTTGGTTCATATTCCTGTAGGATAAAGAGCATTGTAGAATAAATGGGTTTACAAGTTGAAGGAAGAAGATGGAGGAAAAACGAGGTACAAGGCTAGAATTGTTGTAAAGGGGTTTTCACAAAAGAAAGGTATATATTTTGATGAAATATTTATTATTATTGTTAAAATGACTTTAATTAGGACTATTTTTGTTGATATTATGGTAGCTGCGGGAGGTATTTACCTCCATGTGTAAACCTGATGAGAATAGAATACTCTGGAAAGCAAGAAAAAACCATAATGAGTTGGATAATAACCTGACAAGACTTGTCAGTTCAAGAAGATAATTTATATTAGGTTATTAACCTCCAAGAGAAGAAGTCGGCCATAAGAATTAATATATATTGAACAGACAGGTACCCAGAAGAAGAAGTCGACCCCAATAAGTCTGCCAGAACCACTATAAATACAGGGTGCCAGTCTCTCATTTGACACATCTCAGAAGTTGCAGAGAGTCAGTTATGCGCAGTGTAGTTACAATCTTCTGCGCAGGTTTGGAGGAGAGATGTTGCAGCTAGCAGTTATGTTTTGGCTTGGACTATCTCTTGGATAGGGTTTGGAACATCTGATCAGTCTTTGTTTATGCATTATCCTTGGGGAAAGGTGTGCTACCCTTTGTTTGGATATCTAGCCTAGGGTTTTCTTCCAGAGTGATTCTTTGTCAAGGTTAAGGTGCTCAGAGGGTGGCTTCGGCCTACGGTTGACTGACAAGGGTATTGTCAATGGTAAAATGAGCACACAATATTTCATATTCTAACAGGTTATGGGCCCACACCTCCTTCATTCAGTCTAAACGCTGGAAGGAAACATAGCCGCTAGGATATTGAGCTCATTGATGAACTATCGCTAGGGTTACTAGCAGAAGCAACTTCCAAGACACTGTCGCTAGGGTTACTAGCAGGAGAAATTGCAGAAACCCTAATCCTCTTGTTGAGGCACCTTAATTGAATGGATTGACATAATCTCTAGATATATCAGTGCGCTCTAGCCTAGCGGATCTCCTAATACTCTCAGAAATCCAAGACGTGAAGTTTGAATTTCTGGTCAAATCTAGGGTTGACCAAGTCAAGCAGCCATGACTTACTCTATGAAGTCAAAGAACAAGTTAGATGGAGCCTCTAACTTCAGAGAATGGAATACAAGGATTGACCTCATCCTTTCTAAGAATAAAGTGTTGGATATCGTGAAAGGAAAGATCATGAAGCCAGAGTTTGAAGAAGGAAAAGAGAAGGAACCGCAGAATGTTGTAGCTATGGAAAAGTTCAAAGACAGTGATATCAATGCTATGAGTATCATAGTGGAATCTATAAAAGACCACTTTATACCCTACATCTCCCATCTTTACCCATCGAAGAAGATGTACAATGCCTTCACAAATCTCTTCTCAGTCAGAAACATTGGACAAGTAATGAGTTTGAAGAATGAGCTCCGTGACATGAAGATGAATGATGATGACAACATAACATCATACTTTGTGAGAATCTCTCAGTTAAGAGATCAACTACAAGCTATTGAAGAAATCACTTCAGAGAAAGAATTGGTAAAAATAGTACTCAATGGTCTTCCCAAGACGTGGGATGCATTTGTCGCAAGCATGAACACAAGAAAGGAATATCCGACATTTGAAGAACTTTGGACTTGTTGTGCTCAAGAAGAATCAAGGATCAGTGCAAAAGAGAAACCCCAAAAGAAGTATGATGATCAAGCCTTCACAACAAGATTCAAGAACTTTAGGAACAAAAGGAAGTTTGGTTCAAAGAGGAAGCCAAATCAAGAGAAATACATTTCAGAAGTACAATGCTTCAACTTTATAAAGTATGTTCACTACAAGAATCATTGTCCTGAGCTAAAGAAAAGGAAGGAGAAACACAAAGCATCGATTGCCGAAGAAAAGGAACCCACAAAGAAGGCTAAGAAGGATGGAAGAGAATTCTTCTTCTAAAGATAACACAACTCTTCTTATTTCTTGTACATATCTTGTCTGTATCGTCTCTGTACATATCTTGTATATCTATCTCTTGGAAGATAATGTATTCCAAGAAGAAATATACCTATGGAATAACAATAAGATAAGAATGGATATCATTAGATAATACACATGAAAGGTTGAAATACAAATCATGTGGAAGTTATTGCAAGATAAGTTGAACCAATCATGAGAAGACTTAGAAGAAGCAAAGAGAGAAAGAAATCAACAATCAAGAGGAAATTGGAAAAAAAAAACTTATCACGTTTTGTAGAAGACAACAAGACAGAAGAGTGGACTTTGTTAGACAAGAGAGAGAACTATATATTGCAGAAGACAATAAAGATGTAGATGGAAGTGTGGGCTCTGTTAGACGGAGGGAGACGATTATATGCACTCATACATGAAGCAAGGATTAGGAGGGAGATAATCATATGATCCATTGAGGATGATGAAGTATATATCCATGATAGTAGCCATGAAAGACAGTACGTATCCTTCAAAGAGAAGCCTTAAAGTATCCCTAGTTGTCCATCCACATATTTGATCCCATGATGGAATCTTTAGGGCATGGAATCTATAAGAAACTCCATGGACCCAAGAATCTAAAGAAAAACATGAAGAAGAACATGAAGACTCCAAGAAAGAAAGATAAGCCATAACAACCAGTCATTGTATCGAGAATCACAAGATTACCAGCCTGATATGAACTCACTAAGAAAAATCAAGCAGAGGAACTGAAAGTCGAGATGAAGAACAATGTATGGAAGACTTATGAATGAAAGCATTGCGAGATCCAAAGCTAGAGGTTCTCCCAAATGGAGGGAGAAGACTATGATGATTACTTGTTCCAGTAAACCAAACTTATCTCTACATGAGTCATTATATCATCCGCAACATCCATGAGTTGGATTTCTACATTAGATGAATGCAAAGAATGTTCTCTAGAGAAATTGAATAAAGAGCGTATGAAGAAGCAATATCAAGACTTTGAGGCATACTAGAAAGAGACCCTTGTATGCAGATAGAAGAAGATAAATTGGTGGAGAACCTCCAGTGCATAGCAGAAGCATGGTGAATATTTCCTATAACATCAAGATGATTACTGAGTAGATCAGATATCATGATGACATAAGAAGTGCCACATGTTTTCCAACTATGATATACTCTATTGTTTAGAGCTACATAAATCCTTCACAGTGTTCTAGACCAAAGTACATTTGAAATCAAGAATTACATTATCCGTGATGAAGTTTAGAAAGGAGAAAGTGGTTCTCCAATACATATCTCCACAGATGAGCAGATAAGCAAACATTTTGGTAATGCTTCTATCCAAGATGAAAGAGTTTGCGTACTCAAGATGAAGCTCATGGAAACGACTTCCTTATTGAAAAAGGAAGAGATGACTCCCAGGTTGGGAGGGAGCACTGAAAATATTATTGAAGACATTCATTTTCAAGATTGAAAAATAGTCCATCTTGGATAGATGCTTTCCTATTCGGAAAGTGGATTGAGATTTCTGATGGATAGCAATTACCCATTGTGGTTAACATGGGAAATGGTCTAGATTGTTGATGTATCATAGACAACGAATTCCCATTGTGGTTAACATGGGGAGTGGTCTAGGGCAGTCTCTCTTCTTGAGGGTTACTCAAGAAGACTAGCTCGCCTCATCGGATAATGATTTCTCATTGTGGTTAACATGAGGAATGGTTTGTTTTGGAGGTTGATGCAGGACAATCTTTTCCTCTTGTGGTTAACAGAGGAAATGGTCTAGATAGTCATTCCTTAGGGTTTATACATTCTCTCCATGGTGCACTTTGATTAGTGTAGGAAGAATGGCCCAGGGTGGGGAATGGTCCAGGCTCAACAATCAAGGACATGCATTCCTTAGGGTTTATACATTCTCTCCAGGGTGCACTTTGATTAGTGTAGGAGGAATGACCCAGGGTGGGGAATGGTCCAGGATCAACATTCCTTAGGGTTATACATTCTCGCCAGGGTGCACTTTGATTAGTGTAGGAAGAATGGCCCAGGGTGGGGAATGGTCCAAGTTCAGAAGACAAGACAATCATTCTTCCTTACTTGAGAAGAATAGTCCAGATATATCATTTTTCTACTCTAAGGGAAGACATTCTTTCATAGGTCACAGATGTTAGTGAAATATTGGCCCAGATGATTCAGTTTATATCATAACATTGTTTTTGTGTAGGTTTCTATCAGATGTTTGTTATGAATACTGTATGATAGTAGATGTAGACTACTGTGGTGGATATGTTCCACTATTCGTGACTATACATTGTTGATCAAGTACTTGTGTGTTACTTGGTGTGGTAGTGTACCACTGTATTGTAGTTATGTACTACTATGGATAGACACAATTGCGTTCTATTTTTGTTCTGATTTCCTTAAAGACTATAAGTAGTTTATTGGAGATAATCATTAGCCACATGAAGAATAATCATCAGCACTTACTCTTCTAGATTAGATGAATGGATTTTGTATCACTCTGTGGAGTGAGCATCATGTCTGATTACTCAGATAGAGTATGGTTTCGAGAGATGATGTAGATAATGACACTAATGGTGATGATGGTGCTCATGATCTAGTCATAAGATAGTCTAGACGACTATGTTGATGCTACTAGGTGAATGGTATGTTTTTGTGCTCAAGACCATTACCTGTAAATACCTCCCTAGCTAGGAGGGAGTGTTGATATTATGGTAGTTGCGAGAGGTATTTACCTCCATGTGTAAACCTAACCAGAATAGAATACTCCGGAAAGCAAGAAGAAACCCTAATGAGTTGGCTAATAACCCTAGAAGACTTGTCAGCTCAAGAAGATAATTTATATTAGGTTATTAGCCTCCAAGAGAAGAAGTCAGCTAGAAGAATTAATATATATTGAACAAATAGGTACCCAGAAGGATAAGTCAGCCCCAGTAAGTATGCCAGAACCACTATAAATATAGGGCACCAGTCTCTCATTTGACACATCTCAATAGTTGCAGAGAGCCAGTTATGTGCAGTGCAGTTGTAGTCTTGTGCGCAGGTTTGGAGGAGAGTTGTTGTAGCTAGCAATTACATTTTGTCTTAGACTATCTCTTGGCTAGGGTTTGGAACATATGATCAGTATTTTTTGATGCGTTATCCTTGGGAAAAGGTGCACTACCCTTTGTTTGGCTATCTAGCCTAGTGTTTTCTTCCAGAGTGATTCTCTATCAAGGTTAAGGTGCTCGAAGGGTGGATTTGGTGTATGGTTGGGTGACAAGGGTATTGTCAATGGTAAAACAAGCACACAATCTTTCATATTCTAACAATTTTAAGTCTTGTGGTAGTAGAAGATTTGCATCTTGAACAGTTAGATGTAAACACATCTTTTGTCCATGGGGATTTGGAGGAAGAGATTTATATGCAACAGCCACAAGGGTATGAGGTCCAACGGAAGGAGAATTTGGTATGCAGGTTGAAGAAGATATTGTATGGCCTAACGAAATCTCCAAGGTAGTGATATTTGAATTTTGACAGGCTTATGACAGAACAAGGTTATAGTAGATGTCATTCTAATCACTTTGTTTATTTTAAAAAGATAGAAAATGGAAGCTATATTATATTTCTATTGTATGTAGATGACATGCTTGTTGTAGGGTCTAATATGCAGGATATAAATGTGTTCAAGAAGAAATTATCTAATTCATTTGCAATGAAGGATTTGGGTGCTGCAAAGAAAATCCTTGGTATGAGAATAACAAGAGACGGGAAAAATTGCAAATTGACATTGTCTCAGGGTGAGTACATAGAGAAGGTGTTGGAGAGGTTTAGAATGCAGAATGCAAAACTAGTTAGTACACATTTGGCCAGCCATTTCAAATTATATAAGGAAATGTGTCTCAAGACACGGGAGGAGATAGAATACATGTCCAAGGTCCCTTATTCATTAGTAGTTGGTAGCTTGATTTATGTGATGGTTTGCAAAAGACCAGATATTGCAGATGCAGTGGGATTTGTGAGCAGGTATATGAACAATCCAGGTAAAGAAAATTTGGAGGAAGTAAAGTGGATTCTCAAGTATTTGAGAGGTACTGCTACTCATGCATTATGTTTTGAAGGTTCGGACATTGTTCTACAGGGATATGTTGATTCAGATATGGCAGGTGATAAATATAGCAGGAGGAGCACCACAAAGTATGTTTTTACTGTAGGTGGAACAACAGTAAGTTGGATTTCAAAAATGCAAAAGTTTTTTTCATTTTCAACAACAAAGGCAGAGTATGTTGTTGCTACATAGGCTAGTAAAGACATGATTTGGTTACATAGGTTTATGGAGGAATTGGGAAAGAAGCAAGAGAATAACTGGTTGTATTATGACAGTGAGAGTTCCATTCATATTGCAAAGAAATCAAAATTCCATTCAAAGACTAAGCATATTGTTGGGTATGTGTTATATTCTTTACACGAGTAGTAGTGTTTGAGCGCCTGCGCCGGGCGTGCAGGGGGGTTAGAGGGGGGGTGAAGGGGGGCGGAGCCCCCCGCGCAGGGGTTCAGGGGCAGCACCCCCAAATTTTTTTTTTTGGGCCGACATATTTTCGCCAGGCCGACATATTTCCGGGACCACGTGATATTAGGTGGTTTTTCGGTACATGGTTTTTTGCCGATGGTTTTCTATTTCCGGTTAAGGAATTAGGGTTTTGGACTAATCCAGGTCATTGGGTCAGGGTTTTGGATGCCGTTGGCTCCTATATGTATATTGTATTGTAAACAATGTAACACAATGTGTATGAATATAATATATGTTGGTTTTCCCGGTTTGGGTTTCCAGGTGAAAAATCTCTGTGTAATGTTTGTATTTTCCATTGTATCTTTTCTGTTCTTTTTTGAATATCAGTTTGTAGTAGATATTTTACAAGGTTAGAATTTACACATATACATATCAGGTACCATTTCATATGATCCATCTTGGAAGATCGACATTTGAAGTTGGAAAAGATACACACTGGCCAGAATCCCACAAAAATGTTAACTAAGGGAGTAACTAGGGAGAAACTAAGTTCCTGCTCAGTTTAAATTGGTCTTCAAGCATGAAGGTGAATATGATAAATTTTCCAGGTCCAAGAAGGTTCATATTCCAGCAGATACAATAGTGGTGGAGTTGTTGAGATCAATCTCCAAGTGGGATATTGTTGGTTGTGGAGCCTGATTATCTTCCTGATTCAGAGGTCTTTGTTTTCAGCCATGTTTATACCCCATGAATACTTTACACCATAGAATAATGTACACTCCTCCACGAGGGGGAGTGTAGAGGGGGTCTAGGGGAAAGCAGGCCCCTGGAGGAAAAATTGCCTTGTAAATATATATTGTAATTTCATAGTAAATTTGGACCATTCATTATAAGGTTGCATATTTGACAGTATAAGTTATTGTTACACATTATTTTCATCACCCTTATGACCATTAATGATGTAAACCTATATGGTTCCTTCAGAGGGGTTAGTGGCCTGAATTCCTGAAGAAATAAGGGAGAAGAATTTTTCCTGAGAGAAGAAGTTGTATTTTACTTTGTAAAAACCCTATTACAGAAGATTGTCACAGGCTGCACTATACACAGGGTGCGGCGATGCCTGCTGATCACACTCTTTTCTGAATATGGGCTACGACATCTCCACAGGCTGCCCTATGGCTATGGTGTGACAATTTTCGTACATGGGAAAAACGAGCATCTTCTTGATGCTTCTAGAAGGAAAATATTCTATGGTGAGGTGGACTCCGATCAGTTTGGATCTTACTCATTTTTATGATTTAGTGGGATCATCCTAACCTCACCTTATCCTCTTCAACTTATAAAAGGAGAGGAGCTCTCATGGAGAAAGTTAGATTGAGCTTGGTGAGGGTTTGAGTTGTCTTGTAGCTTGGAGTTTTTGGAGCTTGTATGGTGGATTTGAGTTTTTCTTTGCCAAGATAGATTGTGAGTGACTTTTAGATCTATGATATCAGAATCCATGGAGTAGAAGTGTGTGGGAAGTGAGGAATTGTTGGAAGGAACCTGACAGCATCAAGGAATATGGTTGTATCTTTCTTCCACATTCTTTAATACATATATACTTTTCTTTCCTATATGAATGTTATTTGTTCATATTATATGATTCCTTGATCATGTACATAGTTCCATATCAAATAGGCTCTATTATTCATGTCTTTGTTGGCTTGTGTTCTTTTTTAGATATTTCTCCATAAGCCTCATGACGGAGCTTGGATTGCATTGGCGAAGTTGGATCTTCGATATTTAAAAGGTATGTTCTAGATCCATTTCTCATTTGATAATTGAAATCTAAGGAAAGAGTAGTGTACTGTATTTTTTTGTTCTAGTTTCATAGTGAATATAGGGGGATTGATTTGTGTCTTCACTTAACAATTATCCCGATAACAGTTATGTTAGGGTTTTTTCCCCTAGAAGGCAATACTCTTTTATGAGGGAAATTTATTGCGGTTATGTATCATTGAGAATATTGTATTCTAAGTGAGGAGACTATGAGAGAAAGAAGAGGAAGTTACAGTAGGTGTGTTGTAGGTTGTATCCCTTCATTTGTTGGATAATAATAAAAGAAGGACCTGGAAATTTCTCTGGTGGATGTAGCCCACACTAGGTGAACCATGTATATATGTGACTCTATTGTATTGTGTATATTTTGTGTTTTATTTCCACATTTATTTTATTTATTGCTCTACGATCCTGTTTTTATAACAACCATCATCGTCATTTCCATTTTCATCATCATCATCATCATCATATCGTCATCATCTTCATCGTCATGATCATTGTCATCATCATCATGACCACCATAAGAAACAATATTGTCCACTCATATTGTCCACTCATTCCTTGTTTGTTTCAGCCATAACACCTTAAGGAAGGTTCCAACATAGCTAGGGTAAGCGAGGCATCATCCTCTATGAGCGTGCTAGGTCTATATGTTATGAATATTTCACTGTTTTATATTTATAATTGCAGATCTAGTGTTTATTGGTTATATCTAGTGTGCAAGCCATTTTGGACATGGATCACTATTAGAGGAATATCACAACTTTGCACTTCGGTGCAAAGATATTCATCATTTACAACAACAAGTTCCAAGTGATTTATCTTCCTTCTTACATTTCCATTTCTATCATTATGGCTTATATCGCACTAAAGGAATTGTTGATTAATTAACCATAGCGACTTGCTCCAATTTCCTTTTCTAATTTGATGGTAAAACTTAATTGATCTACCATTATAATCACCTATAGCCCTAGGTTGTCATTCAAAACAAAATCATAAGATCATAATTAATTTAGTGGATTTCCCTCATATTTTCACCTACTTTGTCTTACCCTAATTTTTATCTCTTTAGCCCTAAAACCAAGTGGCGACTCCACTCTCATATTTCCCCTTTTTAGTAATTTCTATTTGCTTGGATGGTCCTCCATCCCCTCCCTCACACTATGCGGTACTACAAACCTGTTCATTTGCTACAAGGTCCAAGAACCATGGGAGAAAGTAGATTCTCTTTGTTAAATTATTCTAGACATGATGCTTGGGCCCGAATTATTTTTTAGGAAGTTGGGATTTAATACACATATATTTTTTGTTTGATGTCTTTTGTGTTCTATTAGCACATGGCGATAAAAAAAATATATGTTGTCCATCAATGTTATGGTTGATGTACACTGCTTTTTTTCTAGTTTTGAGGCTTCTTTTTCTACATCATAATGTAAAATTTAATGGTTTTATTTTTGGGAACTTTATAGCCTTTCCAAACCCTAAGTGAATGTAAGGTGCACTATGTGGGTCTTTAATAAGGGATTAGTCTATAGTAACATATAATTTACAATTAATAGGGATAGCTACAAGGGAGTTGCCATTGTGTCTTTAAACACCAAATGAGATGGCCCTTGAACAAAATGTTAATAAATGGCCATTGGCATTCCTGAGGGGTGGAATACAAAAACAAGAGATGATGATGGAAAGTGATGATTCAACATTTGGATTTTGTCCATCCACTTATTGTTTTAGATATTTTGACGCATGGAAATGTCCAAGATGCATTTCTATAGGGATGAAATTGAATATATCAACACGAGTGGTAGTTTTGACATTGGTTGTGGAGAAGAATCTAGTTGAGTAGAGGAGATATTCACTCTTTGAGACTCTCGTTCATTAGCACAAGTATAGAATCTCAAATCAATTTCTTTTTAATATGTGATTGTCCTAAGAATTGAAATAATTAAACAATCAATTTTGAGCTATAATTTTCCCACGCTAGGTTCTACGAGGTAATATTTATGTGATTGTGTTTTTATTGTATTGAGTATTTGAATTTGTAATTTATAATCACTAACTAACTTCACACTATAAAATAAAATAATTTGAAGCAAATAACCGAATATACAAGAAAATATTCCAATTAAGTAGTACGATGGAAAATAGAGTAAAAAAGTCAATAAAAGATAATACATAGCTTAGATTATAGTATGGTTGTACCCTCTTCATCAAGATTTAGAAGAATTCCTTGAACTAGGAAATTGTCATGAAATACCTTCTTTAAACATGAAACATGGAAGATGAGATCAATACATAATGACGGTGGAAACTCCAATTTATAATTCATACTACCAATCCTCTATGAAACTAGTAGGGACCACAATATTTGGGTTGTATTTATTTTTTCTCTTAAGAGATATTGATTTGTATGGTTGTAGCATCAAAGATACACAATCCCCCACCTCAAAGTTCCTTTTTTTGCAATGTTTATATGTTTGTTGTTTCATCCTATTTTTTTATATAGTCAACTTGTCCTTCAATATATGGATAACATGTTGATAGTGTTTGATGTGATCCTCCACTGGTTGAAACTTAGGTTTCCCTCTTAAAGGTAATGTGATGGATGGAGGATGGTACCCATAAAGTGCCATAAATAAGTACAATTTGGAAGAAGTATTGTAAGAAGTGTTGTACCACGATTTTGCCAACGATAACCACTTGATCCATTGTGACTATTTATTAGATCAATATTTTCCACTAATATGAAAAACAATTTGGAATATAAATTGAAGAATAGATGAGGAATTGAAGATGCTTTTCAAAGAGGAGAGGAGTGATGTAAATAAACAAGGAAACGACCTCGATGAATAAGTGAATGTTGGAATAGTTGTCGGGATAACAGTTCCATTTAGAGGAAGTATATTGTGGGTTTGACTAGGAACCATGTGTTCCAAGGTCCATATCATAGGTTACATAATTGAATAATAACAAAACTTAATGCAATGTGGAATGGAAATGGTGCCAAAACAGTTTTTACAACCCCTATTCCTAACCTTGAAAGATGTTACACCAAAGAAATGAATCCCAGGAATGTCATCATTGTCATCATCATGCTCATAGTCATCATCGCAATCCTCATCATCATTTTCACCATTGTTAATAAAAAATTTCAGTGTCCTACTCCTCATCATCATTTTCATCATTCCCATTGTCATCACAATCCTCATCCTTGTCATTTTCATATCGCTATCGTTTTCATCATCATCATCATCGTCATCAATGTCATCACCATAATTAACATTGTCATTGTTGTCATCATCATCATCATCATCTACATGATTTGACTACTAAAGTATACAAATTTGGTGTTATAGTGATTTGATTGCTAAAGTCTACGAAGGTATACATACCCTACCCCCCTTTAGATTATAACTTGTGACCTCCAAGGAGTAAATTCATGTTCTTAATTTATTTCCAATTTTTAAACTCTTGGTTATATAAATTATATATTATATATAATATATAATTGAGGTCCATGAAGGGTAAATATGTCATAAGGAAGAATTTGAAAGTGGGCGAAGGGGATACAAATTATCTTCTTAACAATCTTAACTACATACAATTAAATTTATTTAAATATTTGAAAACATCTTGTCCCACCCCCAAGTGAACTTATGTGAGAGTGATATTATTGGTGCCTTGGTAGACCCAATCGATCCATAAGGGGAAAACATGTCACAAGAGACAATTGAACTTGGGTGAGGAGGATAAAAAGTTCTCCTCTTAACAACCTAAGATATACCCAATTGAATTAAAATGTTTGTAAGAATATCATCTCACCCTAAAACACTTAAGTGACAATAACATTATTGGTACCTTTCCAACCCAATTAATCCCACAAGGGATTAACACATTGCAAGACTTACAAGGTAGGGGTTGAATGGAGTAAGTGGAAGCCATTATAACATGTCGTACGATGCAAATTGAGGTCCATGAAGGGTAAATTATAATTTATAACATGTAGTACGATGCAAAGGGGTTGGTACCTTACTAGATCTAATTGAGGTCCATGAAGGGTAAATCTGTCATAAGGAAGAATTTGAAAGTGGGCGAAGGGGATAAAAATGCCCTTCTTAACAATATTAACTACATACAATTAAATTTATTTAAATATTTGAAAACATATTTTCCCACCCCCAAGTGAACTTATGTGAGAGTGATATTATTGGTGCCTTGGTAGACCCAATCAATCCATAAGGGGAAAACATGTCACAAGAGACAATTGAACTTGGGTGAGGAGGAAAAAAAGTTTTCTTCTTAACAACCTAAGATATACCCAATTGAATTAAAATGTTTGAAAGAATATCATCTCACCCTAAAACACTTAAGTGAGAATAACATTATTGGTACCTTGCCAACCCAATCAATCCCACAAGGGATAAACACATTGTAAGACTTACAAGGTAGGGGCTGAATGGAGTAAGTGGAATTGTATGCTTCAATAAACCTTGATATTTTAATCTTCTCCAAGATAGACATCTAATATGGGGCATGATCCCTCCCTTTATTTGTTTTCCGACCTGCTGGAGCAACAGACCGTTTCATGATACCAAACTTATCCCTCTCAAAAATAAATAAAATTATCCTAACCAACTTAATCTCTCCCTTCGAGGCCACAAAACAAATTCTAGTTCAAGCGAGATAAATTGGAAGTCCCAATTATTGATTTCGATTTAAGTGAAGATTGATAGAGTTGATAGGATCATTCTTGTACTTTACAAACATTGTGTTAAAAATTCTACATCAAAGCACCACCTTTATGTTTTTTTTAAACAAACATATAAACAAATTGTTGCACCACTTGCAAACTTGTTTCAATTTAGGCATACTTACTTTGAGTAATGAAAATTTCCATATAACACTATCTCTTTGAATTATATACTCGCACAAAAATATCCAAATACTACAAGGAAAAGACCCTCTAGCATAGGTTTTTAGGTAATCCCATATAAATATCCAAAAAAATACGTTTATAGTGGAGGAAACCAGCGGAGGCGAGTAGACGAAGGTTTTAACAGATTTTTTTAACGATGCTTTTATAAATACATAACACATCAGTGCATTTTCTACTACAGATGCACTGGTTCTCTAAAAAATGGCACATCATGGTAAGGTTATTTCAAAAAAATATAATCTGGTATGCTACTTAAATACTAAAGCACCGGTGTGCATCGTTTCTCTAAAAACTGATGCACCATGGTAGGGTTATTATATATATATATATATACTCATGTGCGCTACTTAAATACTGATGCATCGATGCGTCTAATAATTGAGTGCACCGTAATAGGGTTATATAAAAAAAAATTACCAGTCATAAAATTCATTTTTATCCTTTTCATTGTTGTAGAGCTCTCAAGCACTGATATAAATTTTGTCTCTCTGAAGGGCCCTCTCATCAATGCTTCCCTTGTTTTCCTTCCTTCCATCCATTGCTTAGTGCATGGATTTCAAATTTTTCCAAATGGTGGGAAAATTTGGTTTTTTGGACCACATGGCAACCATGCCTCCCCGACGATGGAATGTCCATGTAATGTCTTTATTTATTTATAACTTAAACTTTTAGCTGATCAAAATTCAAAATTCAGTTAAATTTCCACTGTTTCAAAATTTATTTGTTTATTTTGCACGGTGCATTCGATTTGTTCATCTTGCACTATGGGCGGTGCACCATGAACATTTACAGGGTGCACTGAAACACCATGCCTAATTTTTTTCAGCAGTGCATTTTTAAACTCTAATGCACTGGTGAATTGAGTAAACTTTAACGCACCGGTGTGTAATTTTACCGATGCATCGCCTAAAATAATATAGTTGATTTTGCGTGGTGCGTCAAAATAAATTTAATGCACCAGAGCATTACGTTAAACGATGCACTACATAAATTAGATATATTATTTTATGTGTTGCGTTGGTAAAATTATGCATAGGTGCATTAATGATTACCCAACACACCATAAAAAAAAAACAGATCCTAAATGCTAAAGTACCGTAATTATCAATTTTTAAAAAATTATTGGTCTGGTGCATCGCATTTCCTATAACGCACCGGTGCATGTCGAGAAAGGATACGCACTACAATAACAAATTTTACAAAAATGGTTTTACAGTTCTTTAGGATTTTACGTTTTTATTATTTTAGGTGGTGCGTCAGTTAAACTTAACGCGTCGATGTGGTAAGGTTATACAACACACCGCATAAAATAATATAACAAAATGTATACAATGTGTTATGTTACATGTGCGCACTGTAGACGGTGCTCACAAGTAATATATGTATCGCAGGTGGTGCTTGATTGTTTTTTGGGCGCATTGGTGATGAAATTTACTTATTTTTTGAATAAAGTTATTTATCCATATTTATAAATAAATTTCTCATTTACTAATTTTTTTTATAATTGATGTATGATGCTGATGTATTTTATATGTTAATCATGCAAAGATGTTAGCAGAGAGAGCAAGAGCAAAGAATTGACTTGTACAATGTTGTACAAGATTGAAAGGTGAGGGAGAGGGAGAGGGATTTGTACCCTCACCCTATTACTGCAGCGACCCAAGTCCTCTTGAGGAATGTAGGCCTCCTTAATTACTATGTGGTGGTTACATCCTTGAAGGGGCACTCCGGGTTCTTGGTGCAGTTGATCCGTCGATGGGATTTCCATCGATATGATTTTTGTGTCAGTCCTGATCAGTGGTACCCACCCATTGAGGATGATATGTATTGGATGATTAGGATATCCAAGAGAGGGGAATATTTTCCCTAGTTACATGATGTCCTGGTCGGTGTTGTAACAAAGATTCATCTCGTGTAGGCTCATAGATATATTGGGGTTGATGTACTTTCTCCAGCTGATTTTTAGGTGTCTCTTGGACAACTATGGATCACTTCTTTCAGTGTAGAGGAGGTTAGGTGCCTCTCACTATTAGTGATGACCATTGAACACTTTACCAGTGATGGGAAACACATTAGTTGTTATCTTTTGTATTATGTTGATTCTTTGGAACATAGGCCACGATAGAAGTTTTGCATAGCTCTAGATAGATGTCGTGCTATGATATGGGAAGGAGAAATTCCCTCTTTCTTCAAAGTTGTTTTGTTTATTTTTTGAGAGGTTTACATAGACAAGGCCTAATTGTTTCCATCAACCTTCTAGGTCGATGACTCGAGTGTATATGCACATGTGGGATGATATGATGCCCAATAGGGCTCAGCAAGAGTTTCCATCTAGGATTTCCACTAATGCTCTCAGAATACTAGACATTGAGGATGATCACATGTTCATGATGGTGTTGTGTCCTTACATGGGGTTGGATTGGAAAGGATGTATGAACATCCTATTTACACCAAATGAGCCACCAGATGCTAGAGGTAAAGTTATTTTTTTGTTTAAATTAATCTAGTTTCATTTTGTTGGCTTACTTAATTAGAATAAAATTAATTTTAACAGGTTATTTAACTTGTTTTATTAAATTGTTTAATGAAAATGTCTATTTATTGTTGTGTACTATATATTTTTCATATATTGGCAAATTCCTTAGAAACTTTCATCCTCCCCTGTTGGCCCTTGGTCATGGAAGAAAGCGAATATCAAGGAAGAAAAGGCAAAAAGTGAACTACACGAAAGACACAGCGATAGTTACTGGGTCGAAGTGAGAAAAAGAGCAGAAAAGAAGGAGTGAAGCCCGAGAAAGCAAGGATTTGGATGAGGAGATAAAGGATGACAAGTCAGAAAGGAAGAAGGATCGTGGACAACTCAGCAAGTGGAAAAATCCATCGTTAGATGCTTTGGAGCACCATGCGAGAAGGAAGGAAAGACAGGTTGGCGAAGCCTTGAAAACACGGGTCAAGTTGACCTAGGGTTTTAGACACCTAGAATTTTGGTATCTAAGATTTTGACACCTACGTTTCAGCCTAAGGATGTCAATGAGCTATTTTAATGTATAAATAAAGGTCAAGAGGACCTGTGTTGGGTTGTTGTCATTGTTGCTAGTATTGATCTAGTTATATTGTTGATGTGAGTGATTATTATCGTATGAGAGAGAAGTGTTGAGTGAAGAGCCTTATGGTATTGTAAGATCTTCAGCTGGGTGCAAAGATCAACCCTATAGCTGGGTGCATAGGGAGGGGAGAGATAAAGAGAAGAGAGAAGATATGTTGGTTAAGAGTGCATATCAGAACTATATGCTTTCATCTTAATATATCATAAAGCACAATTCTATGGACGTATCCCTAGAGAGAGGCTGAACCATGTATATCTATCTTGTGTGTGTGATTGATGTTGTGTTATTTTTCCTTGATATATTGTTATTGCATTGTTGTGGTAGATCTGATAGATGCATTGGATAGATATGATCTGATAAGTGATATATGCATGATATGAAAATGACAAAGGCTTGTATTCTTGAAATATTTGTAAAGTTTTAATTAAGTGTGCATATGCAAAAGGATCAATTTACAAACACAAAATTTAGAGAAAATTACACATTCAAGATGCAGATAATAACCAACAAATAGCAGTGAATAGTAAACACATAACACAACAAATGATAAAGGATTTCACCCCTCTCTTGGGCTACATCTCCCGGTCCAGCTTCCAATGGATCTTTTATATTATTTTCTCAAAGTGATAAAATATGTGCTTTACAATGCTCAAAATTCCAAATAGATGGCTCCAATGGATTCAAAACGTCCAATAACCCCTAGTTGGGCTTTTTCAAAACCTGATTTGGCCAAAAACTGAAGAAGATAGGCTTCCTTAAGTTCCCCTTCAAACTTGTTGTCTCTGGATCGCCAAAATGCACCTCTGTGTGCCCAACCTAGCCTCTGCATGTTTTTTCGTGCTTAAGCCTAGCACCATGCACATAACCACAAAATGCATGCATAGTCGCATGGTTATCCGCATGTGAATGGGAGCTGGAGCTAAGCCCCATCCCGGAACGTGCCCAAACCATACCATAAATCAAAATTAAATATAAATGAACCCATATATATAATAAGAAACAATGCATGGGTTATTGGTAACCCACACCATGTGAAGGAGCTCCACCATGGCGGGAGGTCCGGGGTTCGATCCCCACAAACTCCATATAATTTTAACAACCAAATTTAATACGGTTCCATGTGGCACCATCCCACTTGTCAAAAAATGCGCCACGTGTCGATAAGTTATTTGATCTCATAACTGCCAACTGTCTTCCAACTCAGCACCTACCACGTCAGCATATGGCCTTGCCAACTCAGCACCTGCCACGTCAGCAACTATACGGACTGTACGGTCAACAAATTTTTGCCTATTTGAAAAATTGAATAGAATGTGATATCTCACTTATCCGATGTCCGTTTGAACCCATTTGAATTGCGTTGGGTTCATGACGACGAGGCCTACACACCCATTCGATTTGAAGTGATTTTGAACACTTTGAATTTTGAGAAAAATTTGATCCCCTGGATCAATGCATGTTGTAATGTTCTAGTATCAGATCCACTTGATATTTCCCTTGTTTGTAGACATTTTTGTCCTACAACCCACCGATAGCTGCTTCGGGTGAGACTGCATCTACTTCGCAGGTGTAGTTGAA
The DNA here is from genome assembly GCA_009831015.1 of Picea engelmannii. Classification (NCBI taxonomy): domain Eukaryota; kingdom Viridiplantae; phylum Streptophyta; class Pinopsida; order Pinales; family Pinaceae; genus Picea; species Picea engelmannii. The sequence continues at coordinate 295,754 of ML784033.1, forward strand.
AGGGCCAGTAGTTAGGGCTTGTTGGTGCGCTCTTAGAGTTGAACCCTGGGTCTTCCCCTGTGCCAACAAATGGTTCCATTGTCGGGACCAAAATCTTCGTGAGGGAATGTCAAGGTGGTTCCCATCAAAGACATAGATTCAAAAGTGGATAGAGGATCAAGAAAAGGACTTCGTTGAAGCCCATAATAAGAACCCTAATCTTGGTACAGAGGATTGGTTGGAGAGACATATTTTTACCGATATACACGAGATATTCTTTGGAGGAATCCATTAGGAACTATATGAGTGGTTAGCTAGGATGAAAGATACCCAGTTTTAGGTTAGATCTAGACCTCCTCTAGTTTGGACATCGGTGATGATCAAGAAGGTCAAGAGAGTTGATAACGCCATGTCAAGAGAAATGGATCATTGGTTCGATAGAACCATTGGAGGCTACATCACCGAGTTTGTTGTTGACAAAGTAGAGTCACACAGCCAGGCCGAGAGATATTTTTTCAAGGGACCCAAAGGAAAATTATTACATTTTCTGAAGTTGAGAATCAAGATGGTGTTTCATGAGAAGAACATCTTGAAGATACAATAGATTGGTTGAATTTGAAAATGCTAATGTTCAAGAATTCATACAACGACAGTGACACATAGGCTGGACATACACGCAATGGGAGAGCATTCAGGGAAGTTCATCTTCTGAACCTATTCAAGAAGAAATACAGAGACAAGGGTTTCTACAGTGGTGAAGAGGTAGACCTGATGAACGAACATCATTTAGAACCCGCTAGGGCAAAGGAAGAGGAAGTTGAAGAACTTTATTGGGACAAGGTAGAAACTTTAGGAACTGTGCATACTGTTGAAGTAAGTTCTATTATCCCTCTTGTTGATTTAGTAGTATTAAGAAATAAGAGTAATCCAAGCCACCAGAGCATCCAGATCACCATCACATACTCATTGAAGGACCCTAGAAAGATCTATGGCAGATGAGATGATAATCCCTATCTTTAGGGGATATGGATCTGAATATCCTGACCAGCACTGGTTCCTATGTGAAGTCGTACGGAATATTAAGAATGTCATCGACGAAGCAGTTAAAAGAACCCAGTTTAGTACAACCCTAAGAGATCATGCACTAAGCTAGTACATGAATCTTGTCCAAGGACTTGCATAGCCTAAGCCACTAAATGAGATCAAGAATGTGTTGATTGCAGAATTTAAGAAACCTAAGTCAGAGTCCCAATGTATTACAGAACTGAAGGAGATCAAGCAGAAGGTAGCCAAGCCAGTTTGGGAATTCGATCAGAGATTCAAGAACTTAATAGGATGTTTGAATTTTCATATCCCAGATGAGCAGAACAAGGAATGGTTCATTATTTCCCTCTTACCACAAATCAGAGTTCCTCTGATGTAGTAGAATATTGGTTCGTAGGCTGAGGCATTAGAGATCACCATGAATCTAGAATCAACCCCTATGGGAGAATCCAACTCAGTTATGAGTCAGATCTTGAGTCACCTGACTAGTTTGTCTTTGTAGGTCGAAGATATGAAGAAGGAAAAGGGAAAAGATAAAAGAGAAGAAATACGGTGTATCAGATGCAGGTCAGAAGGCCATGACAAGGAGCACTGCCCTCTATTCCATGAATACTTGACCTCTGGAGCTTTGAGCCCTTTGAAGAAATTCACCTTACCCTAGTGTGAGGTATGACGAAATAGACATTGTATTGGTGAGTGATATTACATGCAAAAGTATGTTCAGACACCCACAAATTTGTATTGCACATTATGTAAGTCCATAGGACATGATGATAGGGATTGTAGGGCTTACGATTTCATGCATGAAAGGTCGAGAGACATATACAAGGTTCAAGGCAAGGTACAACAAGAAGGAAACTCTATGCAATATAATTCCCCTAGGAGAGGAAAATTCAATACCCATGGTGGATTCAGAGGAAGAGGACGATGAGGAGGTATGGGTCGAGGCTAAGGACAAATCATCTGTTATAACTGCACACAGCCAGGACACTTGGCAATGGACTATTAGAACCCTTGAACTACTTGCAACTATTGCAACTCCTTCAAGCATGTTATTGAAGAATGTCCAACATTGCTGGCTAAACTTCAGGAGAAACGAGGACCTCAACAGAACCCACAGATAAAATTTATCAAAGATGAACCTCACAAAGAATACCCTAGAGTTATTGTTATTAGTAGAGGAGGCGTTTTTACCAGAGATGACAAAATGACCCAAGGGAAGACTACAGAGGATTCAGGAATTAGGAAAGATGTAGAGAAGACCCAAACCTTTGATGCAAAGAAAGAAAGACAAATATTTGAGGAAGCAAGAAAACAGTTCAAAGGATACCAAGGTTCTTCATCAAAGAAAATACCAGAATTAAGAGAGTATGGAATGCCTCAGGCATTTGATTGGTTTTCTTCGCCAAGAGAAGGAAAAGAGGTAAGAAATCTCATGGAATTTCTATATATGTGTGTTAAGTTGATTCAGGATGAGAGCGTTGTCCAAGAACTATGAAATTTAATTAGACAATATGAGCTAGGAAAGATAGACCCCTTACTGAATAGGGCAGTACATCAAATAAATAAGAAGATAAGGACCAATAAGGAATTACATTTGAATGCTCAAATAGGCAAATATGATATAGACTATGTGGTCCTCGATTTAGGGTCCGAGGTCAATGTCATGATGAAGCAAAATTGGGAACTAATGGGAAAACCTAGGATGATCTATTCCCCTATCAAGCTCAGGGTGGCTAATAAGCAGGTTGTAAGCCCCTTTGGTAGACTATAACATGTCCCTATGGACATTGATGGAGTAAGAACATTTGCATATTTTGAGGTAATTGAGATAGTTGATGACAACTTCCCTTACCCTGCGTTGTTAGGAATTGATTGGGCCTTCAATAATTCCACTATGGTTGATTTGAAGAAGAGACATGAATTTTGAAAGAGCTATACTTAGGGTCATTTCACCCTTAGATCCAAATGAAGGTCAGTGATACACAAAACCTATCAAAGAAGAAGACCACACATATGAACTAGAAAACATATACAAATTAACAGCTAGACAATAGAATTGCATTAATTCTATAGCTAAAGGGAACCTAAGCTGGCAAAGTGATAATGCATGTTCATTAGACTCAGAATAAGCACTAGAGAATTGGAAGAATAAAATGTATGAAGTATCTACAAGGAGATGTGCTAGACTAACCAGAGAAGTTCATTGCCTCGACACAACAGTAACTTACCCACCTTTGATGGTCTAAATCCTTTAGAAACCTTCATATCGGAATTTTAAGAGAGTGTACCAATGCAAAAAAGATAATTGGCGATAGATGAGGCCCTAAGAGCAACCCCAGCAAGATGGCAGGGGACACACAAAAGTAATATTACAGACTAGCTACAATGGCGTACCTTGATGACAATGCGGTTCTCAGCATAAGTCGAAGGCTATGAAGTTCAGTGCACAAGTCAAAGATGCCCAAAGGACCATTTGCGAAGCTGTGAGGAATCTTGGAGAGATGTTCCTCAAGAACAGTGGATACACAAATTCATCAAAACACTGGACATGACACCTATCAACTGGTACCTTCAAGCAGAGTTGTGCCTCATCACTACAGATTGGAAAGGTATGACTCGGAATTTTGTAACCACCTTCTTATTTGAAATTCAATATCCTTCAGTAGATCAATCACTATAGTTTTTCAGATAGAAATTATTCGAGGAGGCCTCTAGCCTTCCTTTGGATAAAGACGAGGATGAATGGATTGCACCTCTACAAAAACTGGAAGGTTGTTACAACATCAATGTTGATGAATATGATGATCCAAGAAAGATGAACATTACAGAAACAGAAGGCCAAAGAGATGTGGAAGGAACAAGAGTCGAGTTACCATTCATTGGACAGTTGATCAAGATCAAGAAGGTCAATATTGGAACAGAACAGACCATGAAGCTTGCTAATGTCAAAGATTATTGGGATGTTGCCACTATTGACAAGATTATAGAATTACTGCACGAATATCGAGAATTGTTTCCAGCCAAGTTCACTGATATGAAGGGATTAAAGGGCCTATGGGAGAGATGAAGATCCCTTTGAAGCCATATGCAAGGCCATTCAAATAGACACATTACAGATTGAACCCTAAATATAAGGATAAAGTGAAGGTTGAGCTTGACAGAATACTGGAAGCAGGGATTATAGAACCTGTCGAAGAGTCAGAATGGATTAGCCCTATGGTGGTGCAAGACAAGAAGACAGGAGAGATCCGGATATGCGTAGATCTCAGAAGGATATGCCTTGAAATTGAAGAAGTGAATCTTAGATTATGCCTAGATTACAACACCCATGGAGAACATTATAGCACCCATGGAGAAGATTTTGAAAAATGATTGTCAGTTCAGTTGGATAGAAGAATTCCAGCAGACCTTCGACACACTGAAACAGAAGATGGTCACTGTGCCCACTCTAGTTTTCCTAGATTGGACCAAGGATTTTCATGTACGGATCGATGCATCTTCCATTGCCTTAGGAGTAGTGTTAGCACAACCTGGTGAAGGAGATATTGATCATCCATTATATTTTTCTAGTACGAAGCTATCAACTGTAGAGGTCAACTACACCACCACTGAGCGAGAAGGGTTATCCATGGTGTATGCGTTGCATAAATTTTTCCACTACTTGTTGGGAGGACACTTTAAAATGTTTACAAATCACTCTACGCTGAAATACCTAGTCAACAAGCTAGTGTTGGAGGGGAGAATATGAAGATGGATTTTTTTATTTCAGGAATATGACTTTGAGATCATAATAAAGCCAGGAAGAATGAACAAAAGCCCTGATCACTTGTCAAGGTTAGAACATGGCAAAGAGTCGGCCAGTTTGGAGGATGCAATACCAAATGCACATCTACTAGCCATTAGAAATATTGATGACCACTTCGTAGAAACAGTCCAGTTCCTGTCAACAGGAATGGCACCTAGTGAATATACAATTACCCAGAAGAAACAACTAGTAGTGCGTACTACATAATTTTCGCTTATAGTTGGACAACTATACAAAATGGAACCTGATGAGATATTGAGAAGGTGCATTATGGAGGCAGAACGACCATTGATCCTAGAAGAGGATCATGAAGGCATAGCAGGAGGACATTACACAGGGAAATCAACTGCGCAGAAGGTTCTAAGAGCTAGCCTTTGGTGGCCTACCTTACACAGAGATGCTAAAGACTATTCCAAAGCCTGCGATGTATGCCAAAGAGTTGGAAAACCTTCCCGAAGGGATGAAATGCCATTAGCACCACAACTAACCTTACAATAATTTGAGAAGTGGGCCATTGATTTCGTGGGACCTATAAACCCACTAGGAAAGCATACAAGAGCAAGGTACATAATTACACCAACAAAGTACTTGACCAGATGGGTCAAAGCAAGAGCATTCAAGGAATGTAGTGCAACTACAGCTGGGCACTTCATATTTGATGACATCATAACTAGGTTTGGATGCCCAAAGATCCTTATGAGTGATCAAGGCACACATTTCATAAATAAGACTATTGAATCCATGACTGAGGAATTTGTAGTCTGCCATCATAAGAGCACACCTTACCATCCACAAGAAAATGGGACAGTTGAAGCATTCAACAAGATTTTGGAGACAGAATTAACCAAGATTTACAGTCTAAACAAGGATGATTGGGATTTAAGAGTGTTAGCGGTACTTTGGGCCTATAGAACCACTTGCAAGAAGTTAATAATGAAAACCCCCTTCAAGTTGGTTTATGGTCTCGAAGTTGTTGTTCCAATGGAATATTTGGTACCAAGACTAAGAATTGTTGCCTTTACCAATATGGATGACACTTGTGTTGTTCAAGAGAGGCTCGCACAATTGGTCAAATGGGAAGAAGACAGATTTATTGTAGGAGTTCATCAGCGGGTACAAAAGGAAAGAGAGAAGGCCTACCAAGATAGGCACATCAAGAAGAAGGCATTTAAACAAGGTGATTTAGTACTGGTATACGAAAGTAAGTTCATGAAGCATCCTAGGAAGTTCAAAACACATTGGATCGGGCCATATGAGGTTACTCATGTTATATAAGGAGGAGTTGCATAGTTGAAGACCTTGAAGGGAGAATGGAAGGAAGGATTAGTGAATGGCAGCCACCTGAAGTTGTATTATGACAAGTAGTTGCCTTACAACTCTCAGTAGAAGCATGAAGGAAAAGGGTCTAGGTACCAGGTGCAATTGAAACTGGGTACCAGACACAGAAAAGACAGTCTGCACAAGGAAGGAGAGGAGACATCAAACAGAAAGAAGAGGCTGCACTATGCAATCTGAAGTCAAAGTAAAACATAATAATCGTATCTGAAGTGCCTTGGGACAAGTCACAGGTGAGTGATGGGGGCTTGTTGGCTCTTGGACATGGAAGAAAGTCAATATCAAGGAAGAAAATGTGAAAAGCGAACTGCACAAAAGACACAATCATAATTATTGGGTTGAAGTCAGCAAAAGAGCAGAAAAGGCCGAGTGAAGCCCGAGAAAGAAAGGCATTGGACGAGGAGATCAAGGATGACAAGTCAGAAAGGAAGAAGGATCATGGACAAATCAGTAAGCGAAAAAATCCACCATTAGATTCTTTGGAGCACCGTGCGAGAAGGAAGGAAAGACAGGTTGGCAAAGCCCTAAAAACATGGTTCAAGTTGACCTAGAGTTTTAGACACCTAGGGTTTTGGTATCTAGGGTTTTGAAACCTAGGTTTCAGCCTAAGTATGTCAGTGAGCTATTGTAATGTATAAATAAAGGTCAAGAGGACCTGGGTTGGGTTGTTTTCGTTGTTTCTAGTATTGATCTAGTTGTATTGTTGATGTGAGTGATTATTATCGTATGAGAGAGAAGTGTTAAGTGAAGAGCCTTATGGTATTGTAAGATCTTCAGATGGGTGCAAAGATCAACCCTACAACTAGGTGCGTAGGGAGGGGAGAGATAGAGAGAAGAGAGAAGATCTGCTGGTTAAGAGCACAGATCAGAATTGTATGCTTTCTTCTTAATATATCATAAATCACAGTTCTGTGGATATATCCCTAGAGAGAGGGTGAACCACGTATATCTTTCTTATGTGTGTGATTGATGTATGTTATTTTGCGTTGATATACTTTTATTGCATTGTTGTGGTAGATATGATACATGTATAGAATAGATCTAATATGATAAGTGATATATGCATGTTGTAATGTTCTAGTATCAGATCCACTTGATATATCCCTTGGTTCTAGACATTTCTATCCTGCAACCCCCCCATAGTTGCTTTGGGTGAGACTACATCTTATTCGCAGTTGTAGCCGAAAGGGCCAGTAGTTAGGGCTTGTCGATGCACTCTTGCAGATAAAACCTGGTTCTTCCCCTGTGCCAACATCCCCCACTAGATGCATATGAGGAGATTCCTGATGCCATAATAGGTCATTTTCCTTGGGTGAAAATACCCGACATGTCTCATAGGCCAAATACTATATTCAGGTTGGATTTGGGCAACCAAATCTATTCACTTTTGGTTGAGGTGGGAGTCCACCCTGTGATCATGTGTGACATTAGGAAATATTATATGCTCTTGGATATTTGGAGGGATATGTCACACAATCTGATGCCTCTTATGTGTCATATCGTCGGAGCTACCAGGATACTAGCATTGAGGAGGGTTGGTAATGATACACACTCTTCCCCCAGTACACACTCGTCTAGTACCCATTCATATAGTACTCTATTGATTGATGAGGGTGGCCATGATCCTTCTCCACATCATCTTCCTCCTCCTCCTTCACCTCACCAAGATGATAAGTAAACACATATTCCTCCATCGCTCATTTCTCATCATAGAGTTGACCAACCACCTCCTCCTCCACCTCCTACTTCTCCTCATAGAGTCAACGAACCATGATCTAGATTATTTTCAGAACGAAATGAAAGCAAAGAAATTACAATGAAATACTCATGAAAATTTCCAGAAATAGAGAAATACAACAATAATTGATTTCTATTAATGAAAGAATTATAAAGATACTATAAAAATACAGAGTGTGAGACTTGCTATAATGGTGGCATCGTTATCTCTGAGAAGAGATGTGACGACTACACTCATTTGCAAGAAGATGATTACAATGAGGCTATGAAGGACTTTTTATGATAAACATGAATGCCAAAAGCCTAGACATCCAAAAACCTAACCCTAGGAGATGAAACGCCAAAAGTCATGTGGGCCCCATTTGGGTAAGTTAGTACATTAACTTCCCAAGGTTGTAAATTTTGCATATGATCTTTGTTTTAGGTTTGTGATAGCCTGTTGGAAAGGTATTTTTGAGAAATACACATTACGCCATCAAACTCTAACTCCATCTATAGTTTGACTATGGTGAGCCAAAAAACACTGTTTAGGGCCGCAAAACGGCCCTGGAAGTACAAAAAGATGTGTTGACATGAAAACATACAAAATAAGACAATTGGATTAGTTGGGAGGCCACCAATATCCACCTAGAAGATGTGTGGGGCATTAGACAACCCTGAAATTTTAGAACCCACAATTACAAAGAAGTACAGAAGAACATGTTGCACTAAAAGCTGACAAGAGGAGCCAGTTGGAACAGGTGGGTGGCCACCAATATCCACTTGGATAAATCCTCCCCACTTAGTAAGCAATGGTCTCCATTGTTTTGAGTTCCCAAGAAAGAGGGGAAATCATTTTATAAATACGAAGCTTAGTGACTTGCGTGCCTTGTTGGAGAATTTGTGCTTCTTGGCTTGTGGAAGACTGTCACAAACCTCTTGTTGGAGGGGTTGAATATGTTCCACCAACCTATTGTCTCAGGGTTGGATGGGTCATTTTGTAGGCACCATTGTGGGTGAAGAAGCAATATATTTTGTCTCTTCGAAAATAGAAGGTGTTGAGGTTGGAGTGGTTGTAGTGGTCTTATGTGCTTCCTTTGAACAAACTCTGAGTAGGATGAATTTTGCAGTATGAGAGATTACCTTGTGACACTGTTTTTGTGGAGTAGTAGTAAGAACTACCTCTGGTATCATGTAGAGCTCACCTCCCAGATTATTAATGACACTATGGGGTCTGGACTCATATATAGCATGACATTTCCACATATATGGTTTTCCCAAAACAACATCATAGACATAAAGAGGGGAAACATCACACACTACCTCATCCTTGAAGGGATGGATTCCATAGGATAGGAGACACTGTTGGCTGACACAATGATCTCATCCCTGGTGAAGCCACCTGATGTTGTATGGTTGCAGGTGTGGTGTTGTTGACAACCCCAATTGTTTGATGACCTTAGCTAAGATAAGGTGTTTCTGGTTGTCATTATCAACAATGAAATACAACGGGGTCCCCTTCACCCACATCTGTGAATGGAATATGTGATCCCCCTCTTCAGGATCTACTAGTTCTTCTAGTTGAATTGTTGTGGTCACGACAGTAGCAGTGAGGTCTTCATGGATGATTTATCTGTTTTCAATCTTTTTTGGATCAGATTTTGAATCAGGTTTCGGCTCTGTATCTTTGAACTCGACCACAAATGACTGTTTAGAGAGACATTCATTGGTGTTGTGTGAGGGAATTTTGTGGAAGTAACACCACTTCCCAGTTTCATTCTTCATTTTTAATTTACCCTTCTTGTCATGTGTCTTGGACTGGTTGTATAGAGGTTGTTGGTTAGGGTCTTCTTTACCATGCTTTGGTTGTTGCATATTTACAGATCCAAATTCCCATTTGTTCTGGTGCCTAAATTTCTGCTCGATTTTGACATCATATCGATAGGCAGCTCCCAATGATGAGATTTTTAGGAAATCCATTTCAGTTTGGATGTACCTATGTAGAGCCCCATGGTATTTTAGAACCAGATTTCACTATGAGTCTTTGATACCTAGCTTGGTGCACAAGGTATGGAAATTATTTTTGTTTGGCTCTTCTCTTTCCGTAGTGTGGTCTATCTCATGTATCGGTTTTCATATTTATCAACAAGATAGTATTGTTCTTTGACCGCATCCACAAAACAATCCCAAGTAGGCTCGACCCCATATATTCTAGATTACTCTATGGAAATTTTATCCCAGTAAGTTTCCCACTAATGTTTGACATGGGGGAGAGCCTTGAGGAGTGCAAAGGTGATCTTTTCCCTGTCGGAAAATTTTTGAACAGAGAAATAACCTTCTAATAGATTTAACCATTTTTCTAGGGCATCTGCATCTGTCTGACCATCAAATATGGGAATATCAAAATTAACTTATACCTTGAAGGGAAAGGTTCCTCCAAAATGGTCGCTTGATGAATATGTGCTTGTTTCTATCAGTAGGCATTGAAGGATGTGTGAAAAATTCTCCATCATTTCTTCCCTATGTCACCCGAGATATTTCTCAAGAAACAGGTTAATAGAATCGTCTGCTTCGACATTTTTATTTTCTACCGCCATCGAGGGTTTCTTGGGAATGAGAGAGTGATTTTCCTCAAGAGAGACAAGATCAAGACCCAACTGGATATACTCTGCCCTCATTGGGGACATGCGTGAAAAAAACCCTGATCAAGAGAAGCATGCTCTGATACCACAGATACATATTATTTTCGAAATGAAATGAAAGAAGAGTAATTATAATGAAGTACTCATGAAAATTTCTAGAAATAGAGGAATACAACAATACTTTATTTCTATTAATGAAAGAATTGTAAAGAGAATGTAAAAATACAGAGTGCAAGACTGACTAGAATGGTGGCATCTTTATCTCTGAGAAGAGATGTGACATTTGTGCTCATTCGAAAATATATGATTACAATGAGGCTTTGAAGGAATTTTTACGATAAACATGAATGAAAAAACCCTATACATCCAAAAACCTAACCCTAGGAGATGAAATGCCAAAAGTCATGTGGGCCCCGTTTGGGTAAGTTAGTACATTAACTTCCTGGGGTCGTAACTTTTGCATACGATCTCTGTTTTAGATGCGTGATAGCCGGTTGAAAAGGTATTTTCAATAACTACGCATTATGCCATCAAAATCTGATTATGTCTATAGTTTGAGTATGACAAGCCAAAAAAACATTTTTTAGGATCCCAAAACTGCTCTGGAAGTACAACAAGATGTGTTGACATGAAAACATAAAAAATAAATCAGTTGGATTAGGTGGGAGGCCACCAGTATCCACCTGGAAGATGTGTAGGGCTTCAGACAAGCCTGAAAGTGTAGAACCCACAATTACAAATAAGTATAGAAGAACATGATGCACTCAAAACTGATAAGAGGAGCCAGTTGGAACAGGTGGGTGGCCACCAATATTCACCTAGATAAACTCGTCTTTTCTTCAACTTGCATGGACATTTTTGGGCATCTATAGCTAGATATCCAACTTTAAAGAAAATCATACATAGAAAGGTTGTATTCTCATACTAGAAAAATTTTCTATATAATTTCATATATTTAGGATTACCCCTTATGAGGCCCATTAGTTCAAATATATGGAATATTTGAGTCTTGTGCATGTTAAAGTGTTATTTGTATGCATCTTTGCATGATTAAATTTTGGGAACCAAGGCTTAAGAAAGAGCCATTCTCTACAAAAAAACAAGGGCGTCTTTCTAAGATATGCTTCTTTGCTTCGTGGTAATTGAAATATATGATGAAAAAACCATAGCAAAAAACATATGATGAAATAATGAGGACAATCACAAGCTAAATAAAGGCTATTAAATATGCTAATGGGTATTTTCCTTGTATCCCCCAAGGAATCCAAGACACCCTTTTATTTTATGCTCAACTCTAGGACCTTCTCTGATTTATCTACCAAAAAACTACCTTTGCTTAGTGAGTACACATATCTTTTGAGGGTGATAAGAGCATTCACAATACTTGAACATGTCACTAAATGATTGTGGTTTTGTTGATAAATGGATTGAAGAGTTTGGGTCTTAACATAACCTTGATGCATAACCACAAGAGAACCCATAAGAGGTTCTATTGAGGGCCCCAGCCACTACAACTACATTGTTAACTACTAAAGATCATTTTGAACTGCTAGCACTTTAAATTATGGCCTTTAAACTATGAGAATACTAAGGTGGTTGGGATACCATTTTCCATCAAGGAAAATGCTAGGGTTTTTTACATCACAATGAAATAGACAAGACTTTTGTGAATTTTCTCTTTCTGTGCAATCATATATTTCTTCGTATCCACAACAATAGACAATGGAAAAAATTGAATTTCTCATGTAGGTGTTTACCTAAGAAATTGAAGGATTTTTCTAGGCATCAACACCATCCAAACAAGGTGGGTTTTAAGCTTACGCCAAACCACTTTCATCACACTGGAATCCATACATCACATGATCAATATTTGATCACACAAAGCCAATTTTCCTTATCCAAACTCAACCAAATTGAGTTTTGCAATAGTCCTCCATAGAATAGTATTTTGAGTGCATAAACCATAGTGACTCATAGTTGCAACAATTCGATCACTCAATGCAAGTCAAAGAGGTATCTTTCTCTTCATCCCCAAACTATATAAATGGCCATTGTATCAGCTATAATTCAATAAAACTAATCTATTGATGGAAAAAGTTGCCTTTAAAGAGGTGTTAAATTTAAATTTCTTGATGTTTAACATTGTAAAAGAGTAGGTGAGACAAAAACCATCAATCTATCTTAATCCCTACTTTGGCGCTTAATTATATTCAAAATGTTGTGGGTTGCAATATCATTGGTACTAGAAAACCATTCCATCTCCCAATTCACAAAATCAACAATACCGACATGAACTACTATCACCAATTTAAGCACATTCAAAAACTACCAAGGATACTCTAGTGATATGTTGTATATGTGACCTTTGGAGCTGATAAAACACGACTACTTTGATCATGTAAACATAAAGATAAAATATTATCCCAAATGATTAAATATTTACTGTTAGCAATAAAAAACGCACTGGTATTTTGATGAGTATTTCCATCACTCTTCAAATGATTTATCATGTTCATCAGTTTATTTCCAGTATCTTAACCTCCATAGTGTTCATCAAGCTCCTACTTGAATACTTTGCTAAAAATCCTTTGTTTTTATGCCTCTGGACCTGCAATACAAGATACAAATAACAAAATGTCATTCCATTGTTTTTATGTCTTTTATACTTTGATAAAATCCATATTTTTATTCCAAAAAATTCCCCAAAAAGAAATAGTGGTGTGTGCCTAGGTGAGCCTAGTCTATCTTAAATCAAGCCATGCAATACATCAAGCCTAACACACCAAGCAATTATTCAAGACAAATATTGAGTCCAAATTTCAAGCGCATTCAACACATAAACCATACAAATCCCATCTCTAACACCAATGCCCAAGCGCAAGTGCCATGTTTCAAGTCATGAATCAAACTATGAATTGATACACAAATTGACACATAACCCATAGATCAGCCACAAATCAAGTTGAATGTTGATACACCAAGTGTATCATTAAGTCCCTTCTCATTCTATATTGATGCACCGTTAAAGTTTCTCTGCTTCTCTGGATCTTTCAAGGATCTAGATTTCATCGTGTAAGGCTATAAAGCCAAAGACATTTGGAGCACCAAGGGGTTCAATCTTGGATACACTTTTCTCTTGTACTAAGACTCTTATATTAATAATAGAATCACAGTCTTCTTTTGATGTCAATGTCAGATTTATTCATGTACTTCATTATTCTGTACTTTATTTCAGTTTAGCTCAACTTCTAAGAACTGTTATCCTCTTATTAAGCTCATGAACTTGAATTAAAGGAATTCTTACTATCTTGTATGACCCTACACACTGTTGTACTTGGTTATCTAGACTAGTGTTCTTCATGCCCTATTTCAATTACTCTGTCTGGTCATTGATTTCTAAAAGCACTGTCTTATTTGAATGTATGATAAGTTGTTCTTCTCATTAGCTATTGATTTATCCCATTGTTCCAAGCATACCAAATTTACCATATTCTTGAGTTACCAAGCATCTTTGGCCTACAACCCCAAAGCATTTCTTGGAGTGATAACATTTACAATGTACAAATACGAATAGCTAACATAAAGAGGTAGTTGCAAAGCATTAGTACAAATTGGAATGAATTAGAATTACCCAAACTAAGAGAAGAGAGGAACCTTAGACATTATTAGTGTGATTCAATTGGAAAAAGGGATGCATGGAAATATATATTCAAGTTAAAGGTTTACAAATGAGTCAGATCCCTTTCACAAGCATATAAAGTAGTAAAAACGGATAAGATCTCAATATGTTGACAAAAAGTCATAAAGTTGAATGAATTATAATTGTGGGTTTCACTCATTATGGTTGGAAATAGTAATAGTTCAAGAACAAGTGTTAAGTGGTTTATAAAACATTTAATGGTTGATGCAATAGAGTTGAGAGGATAAGAATCATGCAATATTAACTGCAATTCAGTGGAAATGGATACACATTTATATTTTTTTTAAATACTTATGGTGTGTCGGTATTCTGATGGCCCTTTCGTCTCACTCATGATGCAGTAATACACTTCTGGTGTTGGACTTTAGATACGGAAAATTCATCGATGAATAGTTTCTTGTGTCGGCATTACGACAATGTATTTCTTCATAGTTTAACTTCTAAAAATAATGATGGTGTCGTCGGAATATTTTAGTTCATCTCTATTGCGATGACATTTTCTATCGTAGTGACAACACATAAACCATATGTTTCCGTCAAAAGTAAGAGGACATGTAAATATACGTCGCAAGTGTGACAAAAATTTGCGTCATTATATAATTGAGCCTTGGAAAACATGTGTCTGTAAGTAACGTCGGAAGTGTGACACAATCACATTCTTTGGAAGTGAGATGGTACCAAAAATAAAGTTTGGAGGGGCCAATGTTTTTCGTGATCCCAACAAAATCACATTGTAATTACGTCGAAAGGTTCATTCGAAAATGACCCAAAGTTACTAGTGATATAATATGATTCTGAAGCATGTAAATGTGTTTAGATTAATGAGAAACATTAGACAACTAACTGAGGAAGGAAATCCTTGTAAGTACTTTCCATGATATCACAAGTGTAAAGTGGTGAGGTAGATTTTCTTAGGTGGAAGTTGAGAAGTTTCAGTGAGGAAAACAAGAATCTTTCTTAGAAATCTTGCATACATTTGCAAACATAAATGCACACCTACCAGTGTACTTGAACCTGCATGGAGCCATGTGACCAATTATGGAAACAAACAACAATGGTTGAAGCAGTTATAACTGTTCATAGACACTATCTCTTGAAGAGGCAAGGGTCAACTGAAAAACCTAATCGAAGTACATTCTTGGAATTGACCCTTCAAAATTTGGATCCTTGACTGGAGGTCACCTTAGAAAGAAGTCATGGAAATCCCAAGGATTGGAGGAGTAAGATACCAAAGGTGGAAAAACATCACCAAGTGCATAGGAAGGAGGCACGCGAAGAAAAAAGGAGAACATACACACAAGAAGGGGGTATATGCGAAGAGAGAAGAGATGGAGAGAGAAACAATTTGCAATAACAAGTGAGAAGAAATATTTTTTTTAATACTAAGTGAGTTGCATACTCGTAGACATGTGGTGTAGTGAATAAATGGGTTCACTTTCAAAAATATGAGGAATAGAATAATTTGGAAAGTTTTTCTTGATGAAAATAGAAATCTTTTCCAAAGGATTTATGATCACCCTAGAACAGAGAAGACCTCAATCCAAACAAGAGCTACAGAGGATTGCAACTTGGTACCTATTGGAAAGAAACCAACAATGGTAAGGGAGGTCTCCAAGGGACTGTATAACAGAGAAAGGACTCCTTATGTATAGGAAATCTAGTTCGGAGGGTACTTGATAACCTTGTGGAATTCCTAAACTCAGAGGGAAGAGGGAAAATTCTACTATTTCTAGTGGAGGAAGAAGAGTAACCTTCCTAGATCATTTTAAATATGAAATACAACTGAATCAATCTCCATGTGGTATCATGGCTTGGCACGGGGGTGGAATGTTGTAGGAAATCACTCTGCAACACATCTTAAGGTTGGGAGGAATGCTTTCCTCTCTCAGTCAGTTGGTTGTTGGCATTTACTAAACAAATAAGTATTTCAATTCAATGTATGTAATGTAGATTTAGCCATGTAAACATGTTGTTTTATGATTTAATGGTAAATGTGAAAACATATAAGAAATCGTTAAATTCATGAGTGAAGTGGAATATGCTTGTTAGTTTTCACTATAAATATGATGACTCATGAAAATAAGTAGGTAGTGCATGAGGGTTATGTACCCCTGAGAATTTTGCAGTCTTGAGAGGAAAGTTTTCAAGATTTGCGAAAAATCTTCATTTAGGGAAGTAATAGGGTGTCTTGGTGTGAGGAAATCCCCTATACAGGTTAGGGAACCTTGAATCCTATGAAATTTACTAGATTTAAGTGGAAATATTGAAAGATCTACAAAAACTCAATTTAGGTGAAGGAGAAATGCTTATTTGGGTTAAGAGAAAAGTTCCATAACCCTTAAGAGTATTCGAGAGTCCCAGAACAAACTTAGAAAAAACATCAAAATGTTTAATTCTAGATACGAACTATTACCATGAAGGAAAACAATGTTTTGATATGCGAATAATCATAGTCATTTATTTGGTGAAGCGAACAGGTTTAAACCATTGGTCGAATGGTACTACCATGAGAGTGACCAAGTGGGGAAGTGTATTTAGACTTTGATTGGGAAACTCTAATTCAACGAGCATTTTTTTATCTATCAAAGAATGGTCAAAGTGTGTTCAAAATGTTGGATCCAGATACTAATGTATCATATTAAGGTTCTTCAGTGGTCCAAGTAGAGTATCAGGATAAGATTCTGATGACTTGGCATTCTAAGGACCGTATATCTTACGAGGATTATTATATGATATCTTAGTCATTGGATCTCGTGTGAATCACTCCGACGGGGAGGTTTCATAAAACTTAACTAGTGAATAGATGTAAACCTCAAGGCACATGATATTTTTTGAATAAGAATAATCTGGAATGTTTGATGGTCGGAGTGAGTGTGTTCAGAGTGGTCCATGACACATGAATGGAAATTCCCCAATATGGAGGAACTCCGAGAATGGAGTTAAATCATTGATCGATGCATGTAGAGACTAGATATTAGTCATATATTTTGTGGGTCCCATTCGTAGTGGATAGAATGGATGTTTAAGGGAAGTATAACCTGTGTAAAGGTAGGGACTCCAAGGTAATCATATCCTTTGTAAAACTTAGTACAAGGACAGTTAGATCCTGAAGGACATCCCATTGGAAACTGCCATCAGAGAGGAGGTTGACTCTGGCATTTGAGCACTGCGAAGGGAATGGGTCCAAATATCCATAGGTATTTTTTCTAAGGCTGAGAAGGATGTTTAAAATCTGATTTGGGGTATCTAAGCCCATGATCACCACAACCAACCATGTGGATATTTTATGTAGTGAATTGCAAGAGTCAATATACTATGTGTTGTGATAAGAGAAGTCTTCACATAAGCACCAATGGACACAAATACTCATCCTGAGAAAGAATAAGGAGAAAGACAAACATCCCTCTAGCCTAAGAGTGGATAGGAGGTCAAATATGTAAAAAGGAGCATCATCTCAGACAAAGATACCATATTTCTTAGGGAATTTTGGACTACATTATGGGAGAAGATGGAAACTAAGTTGAAGAGGTCTAAATCTTTCCATCCACAGATAGATGGGAAGATATAAATAGTCAATAAGAATTTGGTGCATCTTTTGAGGGGTTACAATCAGAAGCATATGAAGGATTGGGATGAAAATATGATCTATATACAACACTCTTATAACATATAAGACCACATTTCTACCGGTAAGTCACCTTTTGAAACTTGCTTTGGGTATTTTCCACCTGCACCCTTAGATGTTGTATATGGAAAACAAGGAGTGAGGGAAGACCTTAGAGAAGATGCATTAACGGAAAAAACGTTTATTGAGAATATTAGGCATATCCATTTGAAAGTACAAGATACATTGAAGAATTCATAGGAAAAGTACAAGGCTAGACATGATCAGCATATAACAGAGAGAACATTTAGAGCCGGGGACAAAGTATAGCTACAGTTGAATATGGTAAGATTACATGGTCCTAGTAAGAATATTTAGACTTTTTGGTATGGTCATTTTGAGGTATTGGAAAAGGTGGGAGATAATTCCTACAGACTCAATCTACCCCCATACATGTGAATTTACTCAGTAGTGAATGTGGAGAACCTCAAACTCTATGATCCTTCCATGTTGAATTAGGAGGAGGAGGAGGTCCTACCTTCCATAGAGGACTTAGCACCATATGATCATGAAGAGTTAGAAGAGGAAAATAAATTTCAGAAGGGGTTTATCACTATAAGACAAGAGCATCATGAAATTTGGAAAATTGGGTTGAAATGACAACTTCCAGGCAAAGAAACATGGTACTCCAGGGACCAAACTCCTCCCTAAATGGGCAGGTATGATCCAGATTGGATCATTATATTGTTTATCATCTATCTTGGTCCTTTCAGAGTGGAAAATATTGGAGGAATCAACTTGCAGTGTCATTTTAGTGGCATGTCCCATTTTGGAAAATTGGGGTATTGAACCTTTCGGAGCCATTTTGAGGCATTAAATGGACCTTTTGGGGGTTTTGTGTTTTAAACTTCTTCCCACCCCATTGATGGTGTTCTACACTTGGATACCTTTCCAATGGTGCAAACCATATGTCAATCGCATTTCATATGAAAACGTTATTCCATCCTACAAGTTGACTTATCTTGTTGATCACCATGGTATGATAGGATACCACATCAACCCTCGTTACTCATGCATATGGAGCTAGTCATGTGAGGGATTTCAAGAATATTCTAGAAGGTTCAAAACCCTACCACAATTGAGGTTTGAGGAAGTCAAAAACTTATCCCAAATGGCTATCGGGCTATGTTAAATACCATACCACTAGGAGGAGAAGGGGTTCCATTATTTTACATTTTATCTCATTCCATAGATAATAAAAACATCTAATAGTGGTATTTTGTGATCATAATAGAGGAGGAGAGATATTTTACTAGCCATATAGGCCAAAGTTCAAACAAAACTCCATAGAGAGTGTCTTTTTCTTTATACTTGCAACCTCACCTTCTAGTGAGGTTTTCTCCTATAATGGTTTCCCATATAAAATATTTGTGTTATCGTGCAGATGGTGTGTGATTGTATTTCGCTATTCTCTATTTTTTTTCATTTTATCTATTTCATGCATGAGCAGAAAATTAGTAACTAAATATTATGGAATATAAAGGAATTTAACCTTCATGGTGTATATTTCAGTTTATTTATCATATATGTTGTGACAAATTGTTTCAATGGAATATCCACAACATTTTACATATTATTAGTTGTCTAAGAGTAACACATTTGCATAAATTAGCAAATATGCATACACGGAAAATTACAATTCAATTTCCCACAAAGATAGATTCAATACAATATGGAAATAAAATGTGTTAGCGTGTGTGTACATACATACACACATACAAATAAATTCTAAAACAATTAGAAACAAAAATAGTCATTATAAATAAATAATAATAAAAACATAATGTTTTAACGAAAATTATGTTTTCCATTATAACCATGAAAGTTAACCACATAAACCTAAACCATAGTTAATAGAGTTGTTCTAACTTTAGAACCATTGTATGATGTATCAAATGGCTTAGGTACTTAAACACAATCAATGTCAAAAAAAAAAAATTAAATATATGCATGACACATTACACATAGACTAATTATCTATATTGTCATATAAATGCAAATATTAAAATTTCCTAACAAGTGCAATTCTATCAAATTTACAAGCCATTTCACATTGCGCCTTTGCATTGACAAAATATCAGTTAAATGCATCAACAAATTCCATAGTAACATACAAAATGCACTCTACTTTGAATGTATAAGTTAATAAAATTTGAATACAAAAACATATTTAGCATATAGAATAGGATTCAATAATTAAATTACAATTTAAATATGTGTTTATCCATATATGACATTTGTTGATATGGGTAATAACACATTAGGAATGGACTCCAATGAAAACATAAGATATGTATGAAATTCATGCAAAAGGACTTATGAGAAAACTATGGAATTTTAACTTGAAGCACCTTCCCCTTACCAAGTGACTTGTAGAATTGCATGCTCAATTGCATTGAAAATGCACAACATGTTGATTCAGTTACAGATGTAAGAGGAACACTTACTAGAGAAAAAAAAACAACTTGTCAAACTATGACCCTTAAGAAGAAAGATAATGAAAGAGTTTATTATAATGGTCAATTTTCTTTCCAATTTTTTTTCTTTCCAACAAAAACCTTGTTGGATTCCCCCCCTTCCTCAAAATATCTAGGGAGGGTGGCTCAACAACCAACCATATAGTGGTTGGTAACCTTAAGGGACTCAACCATAATTGAACCTATGATATATTTCCTCCATGTTAGTACATGCCTTGGGTAGGATATTCAACCAATTTAACTAACTCTTGGGGCTTAAGTTATTCCATTTTCGCAATTTCCACCTCCTCAAATATTTTCCAAACAACTTGTTGATATTTACAAATACTCTTTCACTCCACTTCAACATTCCAAGATAAGGAAATTCACATTCAATTGAACATGTAAATCTTCTACTCCAATTCATTATAGTAAAATGGACATCCTATTTCCATTGTTGAACTTCTTCTTGTATGGAAATAAAATATCCCATCTTGGAAGGAAAACAAGGGTATTCCATGGTGAAGGTTGTTAAATTGTTACATGTGAAAAGGTTAAAAACTCCAAGTCCAAAACTTACACCAATGAAGAAACAATAGTATTAAATGGAGCCACATATGAAATTATATCATCCTACCCATCCAAGGGGAAAGAATCAAGGGTCCCATAATTATAGAATTAAAATTTCATATTTGTTCAAAAGACAAAGTCTTGTAATTTCATATTATGATCAAAAAGTATAAAACTAGGGGTTGGGCCCCTTGAAATCTAGCATATTGTTGATTAAGGTTGGTTGTCATTGATTTCAACCCTTGAAGAAAGCCCCGTAGCACAAGGTTTGGGTAATGGACCCAAGATTTTTTTATGTAAAGATGACTCATTATTGTCTTGTCATGGTTGATAAGAAGTGAGAATGGATGAAATCCAAAGTGGTCCCCTTATGGTGAAATCCCTCATGGGAAGATGATTTGTGGAGTGAGAGAACCCATTCTTATTTGAGGAATAATGAGATGAAGGACAGTGAATTTGTGAGTGAAACTATCTGAGATGGATAGTGATTGTCATGTCGTTTCCAGTGGTATGTGGAACGTCACATAACTCCTCATGGTTAGAGAGTTATGACCATATGAAGTTGGAGAACCCTCATGAGTCTTATAGAAGCCCCCAAGAGTCAAAGTGATTTGCAAAAAGAAATTATTTTAAATGAAGAAGCCCTAAAATAAGGAAAGTGTAAGGCTACATGAAGATATAAATAAGAGACAAAGTTCACTCATAAAAAACACACTTGTACATATTATATATATATATTCTTGTGTAAAGCTTCTTGTAAATACTTGTGGTTACATCTAAAGTGGTGAACGTCTGAGGTAGCATGAAGGGTTGACAACGAAATTCTCAGAATTACAGCAAAACCCTATTTTATGAGGTGTACAAGGGTTGTCTTTGTACAAGATGCGTACATGTTGAGTTATACGTGGGTTGTCTAAGTACAAGGTGTGTACATTCTGAGTTATATGCGGGATGTCTGTGTACAAGGTGCATAGATGTTGGTAAATCCATGGAAACTTGAAGAGATGAATATGCATAGGTTCTAGATTCTGAGATTGAGCTCCCGGGAAGGTCTAAAGTGCTCAGATACACCAGATCCATCCATTGGTTCAAAATATATGTCTTATTTCTATGAATAGTTGGATTTTGATGTATGCATGAGGAATGACAATGGATATTTGAGAATTCTCCCTAGAGAGACTACTAACTACATGTGATATTCTGTATAAGTATGATATATAGAAATACAGTGTTGGTATATTTACCATTGATACTGCTTGTTGAGGCACATCTTGTATTTCTTGGCATATGGCTAAGGGTCTTTATGGTACATGGTTGAAATCTTATATTTTTGTAGTGGTTGATGTATTGAGAAGTTGAATATCAGAAAGGATTTGATGACTAAGATCATGTGAGGGATATTATACCTGTTCATGATTACACACACCTATGACTAGAGAGATACATACTTTCCTTGAGTAAAGGTTATGTATGAGGATGCATGCATAGGATACAGTTACAGTCTGGATATAGTGACATGTTATAGATCTATGTGAAAGAAGTTACAGAAGGTCAGGAGTTTTGAAGAAAAGGGAAACCCTGGTTTTCAGAAGGCATACGCAGGCTGCATAACAGATATGGCACATACATACACGGGCTGCATCACTACAGGTCACGTACATGTTGTATATTTGTAGATACATGTTCATTTTAGGTACAGATTGATTACAAGGAAGTTGTACAGATTGGATACAGGTTAGTGTTACAGGTTGATACAGTTATACACCAGTATATCTCACATTGACAGGTTGACAGTTGTTCCATCATTCCATTTTAGGGTGGCAGGATGAGGAAAGGAAAGGTGGTTGTAGCCACCTTCCAGTTGTAGCCGAAGATCATAGGGTTTTGTAGCCTCCTTCTGGTTGTAGCCAGAGAACTGGGGAGTTGGAGGTTCCCTCAAGTTGTAGCCTGAGAAACTAGGGGGTTGGAGCCTCCTTCCAGTTGCAACTAGAAAACAAAGGAAGTTGGTGCTTCCAATGAATGTAATTCTTCAAGACATATAAGAAAAAGAATTATGTGGTTTTCTCCCGATTTGGGTTTCCACATAAAATACTAGTGTACTATGTATGTGTGTGATTTTTCATTTCTTATTGTTCATTATTGGATAATAATTCTACATTGATATAACACTTGGTTTATTTGGATAAGAAGGATTACAATTGAACTATTATTGATTCGCCCCCCCTCTCACTAATCGAACAATTGGTATCATATCAGGTTCCTTGAGAAATTAGTTTAACCACTGAAAGGTAGATCATGGAGAATACCAACTTGTATAAAAATGGAATACCACAGTTTGATGGATAGAAGTATTTTTTTTTTAGCATAAGGATGAAGACATATATACAAGCACAGGGATTTCAAGTTTAGCAATCAATTGTAGATGGATACACAGCACCAACAGTTCCACCAACAAATGAAAAGGCAGTAAAACTCAGTGAGAATAATTTCAAATCCACAAATGCACTTTTGAATGGTCTCACTGATACGGTATTCACCAAAGTTTCACATTGTAAATTTGCTAAAGAGATTTGGGACAAGCTTCAAAATATTTATGAAGGAGATACAAAAGTCAAAGAAGTAAAGCTTCAAACTTACAAAGGTTAGTTCGAACAACTAATAATGAAGGAAGATGAAGATATTGCAACCTACTTCTTACGAGTCGATGAAATAGTGAATGCAATCATAGGATTGGGAGAATAAATTGAAGAATCTGTAATTGTTCAAAAGGTACTAAGATCTCTTCCTATGAGATTCAACCCTAAAATATCAACACTAAAAGAAAGATCAGATCTAGACTCAATAAGCATGGACGAATTGCATGGAATCTTCACAACATATGAAATGAGAACTAAACAGGAAAATCCAGATGTAAAATAAGTAGCCTTCAAAGCATCCAAAAGATCAAAGAAAAAGAAAAGGGAACAAGAAGAATATAGCAGCAGCAGTGACCTCTCGGAAGATGATGAAGAAGTGTCCAACTTCGTCAAAATACTGAACAAGGGAACCAACGGTAGGTATAGAGGTAAGCTTCCTTTAATTTGTTTTAATTGTGATGGTATTGGCCATTTTGCTAACAAATGTCCTCATAAGAAAAAGAGAAATGATGAAGGTTACTCAAAAGGAAAACACACATATAAAGGAAAAAGAACTACAAAGAAAGATTTCAAGAAAAGGTTATGCATCAAAGAAGACATCTCATCATGAGATGAAGATGAAATCAGTGACAGTGAGACAGGAAGAGTTCTATTCATGGTAGTAAAAGATTCTGACAAAGAAGACTCCGAAGAAGAATATGAAGAAGTCGAAGAAGGATATGAAGAAGTTGAAGACAAAATTGAAGAGGCAGAAGTTGACTATCAAGAAGAATTAATGTGTGCCATAGAATTTATCAGAAGAGAAAAGAAGAAAAACAAGAAACTACAAGTAGAACTAGACAAGAAAAAGGACACTCGAGAACTAGAACGAATGATCACAAAATTGAAGGTTCAAATAGAACAAGATAATATAATTGAAGAAGCACTCAAAGAACAACTAGAAGAAAAGGACAAGATCATTCAAAACTTGGAATCAGAGATTGTCACACCAAGAAAGGATATTCAAAACAAAAATATGCAGAATAGCTCAAAAGTTCTAGATGACATTATCAGCAGTCAAAAATCTCATCTTGACAAGTCTGGACTTGGATACAATCAGACAAAAAAGGGATCAAACTCCAAAACAATAGAGCAAGAAAAAAATCCAAAAAGCTATGCATAAACGATCAAAGCAGAGAGGAAGATATATCGAGAAGATTCAGATTTCACAATCAACAACAGACAGATAGGCCTCAAGAAGAAGAAGGATTCATAAAAGCACCTCCTTTCAGAATATCTTCAACTCCCAGGTGTCAAACTATATTTTTTGTTTTATGTTATGCATGAAATAATTTTGGACATAAAGTTGTGAATTGCAGAGCTAACAAAAGGAACAATAACAATTTTGAGAATCATACACAAAGGGGTTATTCAAGAAGACCTAGTGAAACAAAAAGAAGAAGTTACAACAGGTTTGAATCTTTGAGCAAAGAAGTGGAATGTTACAAATGTAACAATTTTTGAGATGTGGCCAAAGATTACAGAATGACAGTCCCTCCTAAAGAACCTCAACATAATAACAACAGTCACAGACACGAACCTCATAAAATGACATGGATAAGAAAGAAAGATCAATATAGCAATGAAGAATGCACAGTCGCTCTACAAGCTAAGCAGAAGAAACACGGTTGGTATGTTGACATTGGGTGTTCAAAACACATGACAGGTGATAGAGACAAATTTATTACATTGAGAAAGGAAAGAAATGGATCAATCTCCTTCGGAAATGATAATTCAGCCAAAATCATTGGAGAAGGAACAGTCTGAATTGGGAACAAAAATGAAAAGGCACAAAATGTTCTACTGGTAGAAGATATGAAACATAATCTTCTAAGTGTGAGTCAAATGTGTGACCAAGGTCATAAAGTTACTTTCGATTCACAAAAGTGTGAGATAAGAAGAGAAGGTTCAAGGAAATTGGTCGGTACAGTTTTTAGAACTTCAAACAACATATATGTGTTAATTTAAATTGGAAACGAAAAGTGTTGTGTAGGAAAGGAATATGAAAGTTATCTATGGAACAGAAGAATGGGTCACATGCATCTTGATAACCTTATCAAATTCAACAAAAGAGAAATAGTCAGAGAAAATCCCCAGATCACGAAACCAACCAACACTTTATGCAAGCATTGTCAACAAGGAAAGCAAACAAAGACCAAGTTCAAATCAAAGGAATATTCAACTACAAGACCACTAGAAATTGTGCATATTGATCTAGTTGGACCAACTAAAATAAAGGTCTTAAAAGGCGAGAGATACTTTATGTTATTAGTTTACGATTATACAAGAATGACTGCAGTTTTCTTTCTCAAGAACAAGTCAGAAGATTTTGAAAACTTCAAGATCTACAAGGAAATGGTTGAAAATGAGATGGATTCAAGAATCAAAAGCTTGAGATATGATCATGGAGGAGAATTAAATTCAAAGGAAATTATGGACTACTGCATTAGTCATGGAATAAAAAGGAAATTCTTCATTGCTAGGACACCTCAACAGAATGGAGTTGTTGAAAGAAAGAAAAGGACAGTACAGGAAATGGCTCGAACAATGCTAATGGAATCCAAATTGACAGATATATTTTGGGCACAGGCAGTGCATACAACAGTTCACATTAAAAAAAAATTAATGCTCAGAAACAACACTGATAAAACTCCCTATGAACTATGGAAAGGAAGACCAGCAAATGTGAAGCACTTCATAGTTTTTGGAATCAAATGCTACATCAAAAGAGAATATGGAAGAATGGAAAATTTTGACTCTCATGTGGACAAAGGAGTACTTGTTGGTTACTCAAGTACAAGGAAATCATACAAGTGTTACAATCTAAGATTGAACAAAGTTGTGGAAAGCATCAACATAACAATTGATGAGACAGGCAGACCCGAATCAAAGAAAGAAGAAAACAAATCAATGGAACAACTTTTCAAAGAAGAAGCAAAATATGAAGTAGAAGAGGAAGATGAAGAGAATCCGACAGAAATAGAAGAGCAATTTCAACAAGTATCTCCAAAGACACCTATAAAATGAGTACAAAAGAATCATCCTTCAGATCAGATTATTGGAAACAAAGATGCGGGAGTTGAGACCATAAGAAAAATCCATTCACTAGAACAAACACACCTAGCACTCTTATCTACAATTGAACCGAACTATTTTGAAGAAGCCAACAAGGATGAATTTTGGAATAAGGTCATGGATGAAGAATTGGATCAAATAGAGAAAAATGACACTTGGGAATTGGTTCCAAGACCAAAGAATAAGAATGTAATCGGCACAAAATGGGTTTCGGGAATAAATTAAATGAAGATGGACAAGTTACAAGGAACAAAGCTAGATTGGTATGTAAAGGATATGCACAGATTGAAGGAATCAACTTTGAAATGACATTTGCCCCAGTTGCCAGAATGGAAGAAAATTGTTTGCTTTTAGCCTATGCATGCTCCAAAAATGTTAAAGTATATCACATGGACATAAAATCAACTTTTCTGAATGGGGAACTTGAAGAATAAGTCTACATTATACAACCATAAGGATTTCAGTTGTCAAAGAATGCATATTATGTGTGTAAATTAAAGAAGGCCTTGTATGGTCTAAAATAGTCTCCTAGAGCATGATACTCTAGACTAGATAAGTATCTGCAACATGCAGGGTTCAAAAAAGAAAGTGCAGATAACAACCTCTACATCAAGGTAAGTCAAGGTAATATTTTATTAGTTGAAGTTTATGTTGATGATAGTATTTTTGGTAGTGATGATGACAGGTTAAGCCAAAAATTTGCAAAAGATATGCAGAATGAATTTGAAATGTCGTTACTTGGAGAAATATCCTTCTTTTTGGGACTTCAGATACGTCAAAGAAACCAATTAATTTTTATTTCTCAAACGAAGTATATCAGAGAAATGCTAAAAAGGTTCAGTTTGGAAGATTGCAAACCAGTTATCACTCCCATGCAAACCGGTTGCAAGTTGAGCAAAGATGATGATTCGAATTCTACAAATCATAGGAAATACATGTCAATGATTGAAAACCTACTATATGTGACAGCATCTAGACCAAATGTAGTGAAGGCAGTTGGACAGATGGCATGATTTCAATAAGCACCAAAGGAATCACATGTATTAGCAGTGAAGAGTATTTTCAGATATCTCAAAGGAACATAATTATGGTATCCAAAAGTAAAGAATCTATCACTTATTGCCTACACATACGCACATTGGGCAGGTTGTATTGATGACCGACGAAGAACCAGTGGAGCAGCGTTCTACTTGGGTTAGTGTTTAGTATCATGGCTAAGTAAGAAAAAATCATTAGTATCTTTATCTACAACCGAGGCAGAGTATATTGCACCAACATCATGTTGTACACGGGTTCTTTGGATGAAACAAACTTTGACAGATATACAGGTTGAGTATGATGATCCCATTCCAATCTATTGTGATAATATAAGTGCCATCAGTATCTCGAAGAACCCGGTGATGCACTCTAATACAAAGCACATTCCAATCAAGTATCACTTTCTACAGGAGTAGGTTGTAGAAAAGAACATCAAAGTTGAGTATGTGGGTACAAAAGAACAAGTGGTAGACATCTTCACAAAACCACTTCCACAGGAATCCTTTGAATATCTTCGCCAGAGACTTGGAGTTATTTCTACTCCAAAATGAATTTTTTTTGAATGCTTATCTTATATGTCTTATATTTACATGAGGAAACACCATAAGAGGACAGTTTAGTCAGGGGGAGAAACCCCAAATGGAAAGATACCTTTTCCATCGATGACAAAGGGGGAGAGATTTACCAGATGCAAAGGACAAAGGCAGAGGACAGAGGCATGGTTCTAGGGGGGGGAAGATTTCTCAGATACATAGGATAGAGGCATGGTTCCAGGGGGAGCACGAGTGATATGATTCAAGTATTTCATCAGAGTGTTTCCATCAATGAAAAAGGGGGATATTGTTGATTAAGGTTGGTTGTTATTGATTTCAACCCTTGAAGAAATCCCTGTAGCACAAGGTTTGGGTAACGGAACCAAGATTGTTTGATGTAAAAATGACTCATTATTGTCTTGTCATGGTTGATAAGAAGTAAAAATGGATGAACTCCAAAGTGGTCCCCTTATGGTGAAATCCCTCATGGTAAGACGCTTTGCGGAGTGAGAGAACCCATGCTTATTTGAGGAATAATGAGATGAAGGGAAGTGAATTTGTTAGTGAAACTATCCTAATGAATAGTTCTTGTCATGCCATTTCTGGTGGTATGTTGAACGTCACATAACTCCTCACGGTTAGAGATTTATGACCATATGAAGTTGGAGAACCCTCATGTGTCTTATAGAAGCCCCCATGATTCAAAGAGATTTGAAAAAAGAAATTATTTTAAATGAAGAAGCCCTAAAATAAGGAAAGTGTAAGGCTATATAAAGATATAAATAAGATACACAACTCACTCATAAAAAACACACTTGTACATATTGTATATCTATTTTCCTGTGTAAAGCTTATTGTAAATACTTGTGGATACATCTGAAGTGGTGAACGTCTGAGGTAGCATGAAGGGTTGACAGTGAGATTATAGGAATTACAACAAAACCCTATTTTTTGAGGTGTACGCGGGGTGTCTGTGTAAAAGGTCCATACATGTTGAGTTGTACGTGGGTTGTATGTGTACAAGGTGCGTACATTCTGAGTTATATGTGGGTTTTCTATGTACAAGGTGTGTAGATGTTGGTAAATCCATGGAATGTTGAAGAGATGAAGATGCAAAGGTTCTATATTCTGAGATCAAGCTCCCAGGAAGGTCTAAAGTGCTCAGATACATCATATCCATCCATTGGTTCAAAAGGTATGTCTTATTTCTATGAATAGTTTGATTTTGATGTATGCATGAGGAATGGAAATGGATATTTGAGAATTCTCCCTAGAGAGACTAGTGACTACATGGGATCTTATGTATAAGTCAGATATAAAGAAATACAGTGTTTTTATATTTATCATTGATACTTCTTGTTGACGCACATCTTGTATTTCTTGGAATATGGCTAAGGGTCTTTATGGTACATGGTTGAGAGCTTGTATTTTTGTAGTGGTTGATGTATTGAGAAGTTGAATATTAGAAAGGGTTTGATGACTAAGATCGTGTCAGGGATACTATACTTGTTCATGATTACACACACCTATGACTAGAGAGAGAAATAATTTCCTTGAGTAAAGGTTATGTATGAGGATGCATGCATAGGATACGATTACAGTCTGGATACAATGACATGTTACAAATCTATGTGAAAGAAGTTACAAAAGGTCAGAAGTTTTCAAGGAAAGGGAAACCCTAGTTTTCAGAAGGCATATGCAGGTTGCATAACAGATAGGGTGTCTACATACGTGGGATGCATAACAGATAGGGCACATACATACGTAGGCTGCATCACTACAGGTCACGTACATGTTGTATATTTGTAGATACATGTTGAATTCAGGTACAGATTGATTACAGGGAAGTTGTACAAATTGGATACAGGTCAGTGATACAGGTTGATACAGTTGTACAACAGTATATCTCACAATGATAGGTTCACAATGGTTCTATCATTCTACTTCAGAGTGGTAGGAAGGGGCAAGGACAGGTGGTTGTAGCCACCTTTCGGTTGTATCCAGAGAACATAGGGGGTTGTAGCCTCCTTCTGGTTGTAGTAAGAGAACTAGGGAGTTGGAGCTTCCCTCAAGTTGTAGCCTGAGAAACTAGTGGCAACTGGAGCCTCCTTCCAGTTGCATCTAGAAAACAAAGGAAGTTAGTGCTTCCAATGAATTTAATTCTTCAATACATATAAGAAAAAGCATTATGTGGTTTTCTCCCGATTTGGGTTTCCTCGTAAAATACTAGTGTACTATGTATGTGTGTGAATGTTCATTTCTTATTGCTCATTATTGGATAATAATTCTACATTGATATAACAGTTGGTTTATTTGGATAAAAAGGATTACAATTTCTCTATTATTGATTCAACCCCCCTCTCAGTCATCCAATAGGTTGTTAAATTGTTACATGTGAAAAGGTTAAAAACTCCAAGTCCAAAACTTACACCAATGAAGAAACAATGGTATTAAATGGATCCACATATGGCATTATATCATCCTACCCATCCAAGGGGAAAGAATCAAGGGTTCATTACTTGCAGAATTAAAATTTCATATTTGTTCAAAAGACAAAGTCTTGTAATTTCATAATATGATAAAAAAGTATAAAACTGGGGGTTGGCCCCCTTGAAATCTAGAAAAACACCTTTATATCAAATCCATGATACTCACAATTAGGTGAATTTTACATTGATCAAATAGTAAGAAAATTTTCTCTCCTATGAATGTCCCTACTAATAAAACTCTATCTGTGTCCTATTACAATAATCCAATTAAGATTAAGATAAACAAAAACTCATTGGTTTCAAACAAATCTGTCAGAGAAACGAGCATTAATAAATCCCTCCACTTGAATTGTTTTCTTTGCAAATCCTAGAGTTTGAGAGATGGGAGGAGATAGGGAAATTTCAAGTTTCCTTCCTACAATTACCTGATATTACTTCCCTGCCTACATGAGATCCAAGAGAAAAATTCCTTTCATCATGACACCATTGCTTCTAACAATAATATAATCTCACATGATTGAGAAAAAAAACTAACTATAGACCACCTTCCACCAATTACTGCTATTGATTTGTTTCTTCCTTCGAAGTATCTTTATCATCATCTAAAACTTTTGTGTCTGAAGTCGTCTAAATTGGGACTCTACTTTAACCCAAAATTTAAATATGATGAAATAACAATATTACTTTCCACAGTGGCATGAAACTCATTATACAAACAAAAATTAGGGTTCTCCTACACTATCGAAAAATTTGAACATCCTCCCCTCTTCATATTTGGCTCTATAGGATCCTCTCCACCTTCACATAGCATTATTGGGAAAGAAATGGAATATGAGACTATCTAAGACAGTTGTCCTAGAAAATCCACTAATGGGGAGTCTTTTCTAGAAATCAAAAAATCCACTTGAGCATTCATCTTTCTATGATCTTTATTCTCAAAGATTTATTTAATATCTCTTGAAATAAAATATATTTCCTTTGCATTTGAGTCAAAATATCAAAATCATGAAGGCTAGAAGAGGAGGCTGAAGCTGGACCAATTGTTGCATTATAGTCTATGGCTAACTTTGAGTTCCTTGGCACAATGATCACTTCCTTTTGATTCTTGTAGGATATTTCCCTTCTAGGGAATTCATGCAAATTTTTCCTTATATTGTGGCAATGATGTGCACTAGAATGGAAATCTTTCATAATCAATATCTTGAACCCTAACTGATTTTTCACTCTCCAAGGTAATTTTGTCTAGATATCCCCTCTTAGTGCTCATGAGAATCAAGAGGTGAGGGACTTGTCCCATATAAAAAATTTATATCATTTATTATTGAAATGTGCTAAGATTATCTCCTATAGCTTCAAACATATTTTGTTTCCAGTAGCACTAAAAGGAGAACACCTTGTAGCGGAGGTTTTTATAGAACCTCTCCAAAAAAATTATCATTTCTTTGTTTATAGTGGAGGTTGTTAGTGGAGGCGAGCTAGCAGGAGGAGGTTCATGTAGAGGTTTTTTTATCAGTGCACCTATAAGGAAAATACACCCCTATGCACATATAAAAATGACACCCCGATGATTAACTATTCATAATAACCATCTTTTGTTACATTAAAAATACAAGCATCGAATAAAGTACCTTGGTGTCATTGAACATTATGACCCCTTATGTATGTCTATTGTCAGCCGCACCACGGTAGGGTAATTAAAAAAACATTACCAAACCAATTTTCATTATTACACTTCATCCATTTCTTCCAAACTCTCAAGCAAGCATTGATGCTCACTCTCCTTCCAAGGATTCCCTATTTTTGGTGCTCTACAATGATTTCGATAGCTCCATTGGTAGATTCCACACATTTCCAAATCTTGGAAATTACCATGAATTTTCATTTCTTCTCAATGGTAGAACCATGCCTCCTCGGGACTTAATATTCCAAGTAAATTTTTTAATACCTTCATATTTGCATTTTAATCCGATTCAAATTTTAGTTTGGCTTCCAATTTAGCTTTTCTTCAATTTTTTTCCAATTTTGCACAGTGCACCTGAACACTTCAGCTCACCCTAAACAAGTGCATTCTAATGATAAATAAGAAATACCATTGGTGCATAGAATCTAATAGTACACATTGGTTTCATTCAAATAAACTCACCATGATTAATTTTTAAAAATAAACATAGAAGTACATATTTTGTGTGCACACCATTACCGATGCATTACAAAAGACAATGCACTGCTAACAAACATGACAGTTCTTTGGGATCACTCGAGAACCCATGCATTCAATTTATCCAAGCATACCACTAGGTTTTCATTCCATAAAATTTAGCATAGTGATGCGTCCATGTTAACCAAATGCATTGGTGTTATTAAAAGAAACACACTTGGAAAAATAATGAACAACTTTGCATATTGAGGTGTCTCATTAGACGTCCCATTTACAGTGATATATATTAAAAAACATACCTCTAAACAAAATTTTGGTTCTCATATTACACGGTAACACTTGTGTGTTCATATTAACACATCACACCGCTTAATTTTCAATAAAACAATTTAGCCTAATCGCGCCCCTATGTCCAACAAACACACCGATGTTGTAAATAGCACAACATTGGGCTGAATATTTCAAAATCTAACAGCACAGTGCATAATATGGGATGCACCACTAAAATACATGTCGATGCAACAATAAACATGTTCCACTAGTGTGTAAGATCGAACAGTACATAGTGGTGTCGTTCGAAGAAAAACATCATGATAAATTTAAAAAAATAAACATAGTGATGCATATTTCATGATGCCCCATCACTAGTGTGTTATCGAAGAAAACACACCTCTAAAAAACATGTGCCTTATTTGGGAACAATGGTGCATCGGTTCTTTCAATTTTACAAAGCCCACCCTTAACCTTATGTGATTTAAAATTTAGCATAGAGATGTGTCCTTGCTAACCAAATGCATCGGCGTAGTTTAATGAACCACACTGAGAAAATATTGAAAGACTTGTCATACCCGCATGTCTCATTGGATGCTCCATTACCATTGTTATATACAACACAACACATAGCTAAACAACATTTTAGTGCTCTAGGACCACGGGATCACCAGTTTGTTCAATTGAACCAAGTGCACCACTAAGTTTATAGGACATAAATTTAGCGTAGTGGTGCATCCATGTTAATAAAATGCATCGGTGTTTTTGAAGCAACCACATCGGTAAAATATTGAACGAATTGGAATATGAGAGAATCTAGTTGGACACACAATATCGGTGCTCTATAAAACACAACGTACTGTGAAACGTGTTATGACCCAAGAGGAGCATATATGGGGATAAATGCATATGATATGACCCCAAGGGCGGGAATATATGGGACTAAATGTACAAGTAATTTGTAAATATATATGTAATAAGGTCAGCCTAATGGTAAAGGGGTCTCATGTGCAAGTGTGAATAAGTATATATAAAGGTCATGTATTCATTATTGGAGCATGTGAATTGTGAACTATGAAAGGTATTTGGTTATTTAGAGGGGGTCCCCTATTCTTTAAGGAGTTATTTTGTAACTTATCTATCTTGGAGTTTTTCTCCACACTCACATTTTGTACATGGTGTGTACTTATTCTCTTTTATGATATTATGAGCATTTGGTTCATTACATTTGGTATCAAAGCACCAATCCTAGGGTTTTGCTTCCTCAATACAGTCATTTTGGAATTTTTTTCTATAACATTTTCTCAGATCCACTTCAGAAGTAAAATCATGGAGGATACTTAGAAAACTTATCATAGTACATGTGATACGAATTTCAGCATCTATATTGCCATACTTTCATAGATACACCCTGTGGAAGATAGGGTATTTGAGCAGTCCTATTAACTAGTCTCAAAAAGGTGTTCTAGGTAAAAATATTATATCTTTTTCATAGTAGATCCAAATTCGGTGAGAATAATTGCATTGGAACAGGAATATTATATAGTATTTATGGTACAATTTTCATAACCAACTATCAAATATTATGTGTGGAACTGTGTACAAGTTTTCTCTCTTGGAAAGGAAAAACATAAGCAAGGTGGGGGGAAGTTACCATAACTTCCACTTGGCACATCCAATTTTGGTTAGACCTGTGGCATTGAAAAAAATACATTTCACAGTACAACATGTGGAAATGACAGACTCAAAAGGGACGAAATTCAAGAGATACATCAGAAGGAAGGTCAACTAGGAGGACAGACTCCAAATCAGGGTTTCAAAGGTATGTTCACTTAAAACTATCATAACTTTTGATTGGAATGTCTTGTTGAGCTGATTCAAAAGCCATTGGAAAGATAAAGCATAGAAGAGAATATTGGAACAAGGATTACAACTATTTTATATATTTATCCTTAATATACAGAGGTTTGAATTTGAGGTTTGGATTACACCTCAATTAAGAATCAATGGCAATACCTAACTTTAGTGGAGATGAAGACAATGATGAAATTAGTCCTAGGGAATGAATGATAAAGAAAAATCGCAAGACTCCTTTTGGGGAAGGTGTTTGTTTGAATGGTGAAGATGGTAAGTGGTGGTATAGATTTGACGAACGTACTAGAAGAAGTGCCACATGGGAAGTGTTTGAAGAATTATTCTCAAATAAATGGATCAAGGATAAAAGAAAATGGAGGAGATGCATAAAATTTAAATGGAATTAAAGGAATTGAAAGAAAATGCCTCCAAATTTCAAAAGGATAATAAAGAGCTAAGAAAATATATTACAAAGAAAAACAATGAGTTCATCAAGTTACAATCCATTAAGGAATCACTCATTAAGGAGATTAGGAATTTAAAGTAAGAAAAGAGTAGCAACACAAAGTGGTAAAATGATGATTCAAGGGAAGAATTGAAAAAGAAAGAAGAAGATATATGTAGATTATGAAACCATAATAAAAAACTACTAGATGAGGTTAAGAGATTCAAAGAAGAAAAGAAGCATTGCCAAAATCAAGAAAAAGAAAGAATCTTGGATGAAGAATCTACCAAAATAGGAAATTTGAAAGAAGGTATAAGAATCCCTAAATATTGATGATATAAAATCAGAAATGCAATCCATAATTGAAGAAGGACGTCAAAATTTGATAAATGTGGTGACATTGAAACTTCAAAAAGAGAAAGAATACAATATTCAAGAAGGTCACCAGAAGATACTTGAAGAAGTTGAACTCCATCTAGAGGATGTAGATGTCAACATGATGGTATTATATCCAAGTCTAGAGTAATCAAAGACCAAGAAAATATGATCAAGGATGTCATTGTATTTGAAAAGAAGATAGTTGAAATGGGTGTGCAGAATGAAGAAAAACCATCAAATGTCAAACCATACTGACACCCTCATTATCAGAAAATATTTCAATACAATAATATCAATATCATAATTGTCAAGGAAGAATATGGAATACTCATTAATATTCGTGGAATATGGCATCATAAAACCATTATTCTAGAAGATATTATCATATACCAACATCTACTACAAATTGGAGAAGATTCAACAATGATACATGGAATCAAAGGAAAGAAAATCATGCAACAACTAGACACCAAGGATTACGACCGAAAATAATTGATTTTGGATGGATGGATCATCATCAATGGAAGGAAGAAACTGGGAACATAATGAAATCATATTACTTGGTTTCATCACATCTGAAGCCTTTAATTCCAAAGCTTTGAGGACAAAGATTTTTGGAGGGTACTATGTTATGACCCAAGGGGAGAATATATGGGGCTAAATGTATATGATATGACCCCAGGGGGGGGGCATATATGGGCTTAAATGTACATGTAATGTGTAAATGTATATGTAATAAGGTCGGCCTAATGGTAAAGGGGCCTCATGTGCAAGTGTGAATAAGGATATATAGAGGTCATGTACTCATTATTCGAGCATGTGAATTGTGAAGTATGAAAGGTATTTGGTTATTTGGAGGGGGTTCTCCTATTCTTTATGGAGTTATTGTGTAACTTATCTATCTTGGAGTTGTTATCCATGCTCACATTATGTACATGTTGTGTACTTCTGTTCTTTTATGATATTATGAGCATTTGGTTCAATACAAAACAAAATGGTAGTGCTCCAATATAATGGTAGCAGCAGTGCATTAGTATTAACACATCGCACCAACTAGTTTGAAATAAAAAAAATTAACCTGGAAGTGCCCCTACGTCTAAAAAATGCACTGGTGTTGTAAAGAGCACAACACGGGGTTGAATATTTCACAATTTAGCAGTAAGATGCATCTTATGGGAAGCACCACTAAAATATGTGTTGGTGTGACAATAAATGTAGAGCATCGATGCATGACAGTAATAACACCACTTGGTGGTGTTGTTTTTATGATATAAAGCATCAATAATGGTGTGTAGGGATTGTTTTAGGTGCACTGGTTACTTTTCTACATTTTTTTGCAAAAATAAATTAATTTTAGTTTTTGTTAAATACAAGTTATTTAAATGTGTGTGTGTGTGTGTGTGTTTTACAATTTCAATTCATTTTATCTATATATATGTGCCAAAAAATCATTTTATGTGAATCATAGATGATTACAATGAGAGGAGGAGGCGTATAAGTAGCAACGGGTCGAAATGTACACCTTTGTATGTGAGTGGGAGGCCCTAGGGAGGGAGACAGAGTTGTTCATTCTCCCTATTACACCACGAACCCATGCCCTTTTGAGCGATGCTGATCTCTTCAAATTTTATGAGGAAGGTACATCCCTCAAGGGGAACTCTCCATTTCTATAGCAGATGATCTTTCATTGGGATCATGGTCGATAAGAATTCAAAGTTGGTCCTAATGTGTGGTATCATCCCTCCAAGGATGATGTTTATTTCATCACTGGGTTGTCTAGGAGGGGGGGGGTTTGGCCTAATTTCCTTCATCTACCTCCATGTGTTGCAGTAGATACCCAACTAACATATGTGCATAGATATGTTAGATTAGACATTATTTCTACTTCGATATTCCAGGCCCTTGGTGGTAAGATGTGGATGATTTAATTTCATAGGGAGGAGGTTAGGTTCTTGTGTTTTATTATCATGGCATGGTCACACTTTTCCTTTGATAGAAAATGCATTAGTTTCCTTTTTATGTATTATGTAGGTATTTTAGTTCAAAGGCCCCTAATTTATTAGGTGGATGGAGATTTTTTGAGACAGTTTTGTTTTGCATTAGATCATTGTTGCATCATTTTACATAAGAGGATATTAATCCCATGTGCTTTAGAGTTATTTAAATTATTGTTTGAGAGGTTTCATGCCACTCAACCAAGATTATACCTATTTCCCCTTAGTCCTATGTTTTATGTGTGTATGCACATGTGGGGGTAGTTCTTTCCTAGGAGGGGCTCGTCGAAGTGGTCATGTACGTTGATCAGTAGGGAGGTATGTGATTTTTTGGATGGAGAGGACAATCATGTCCTCAATTTTGTATAGTACCCATATGCATGGATGGATTGGAGAGGATGTCCAAAAATCCTATTTACAGTAATCGAGTCACCTATTGAGATAAAATATTATCATTATTTTTTCATAAATCTAGTTGCATATTTTTATGTCCTATTTAATGCACATGTAATTTATTGAAACATTTTGTTTCAATTATCTTATTATTATTATCTATTATTTTGTAGATATTGGCACATATGTCTGGGATGATCCTCCCCATCGGATGAGGAGATGGAGGAGAATTATGTCATACATAGACCCCACATGCCATGTAGGCTAGATTAGAGATTTTGGATAGACGCGACAAATCGCCTATGTGGTGTTATGGTTAGTAATGGAGTGGTACTCGTGTTGTTTTTAGACATATTACAGGTACTTGAGTTTTTTTCGATATGGATGAATCTACATCATGAAATGACATCACCGATGCATCATATTTTCGATGTATTCAACCTCATCAATATATTGAAATATCCTTCTCATTTTTCTCATGATTCTTCTCCATCTACTTCATCACCAGATCGATCCACATCCTCTACTCCACCACATGGTCCTCCATGTTGGGTATGTGCTATATTCTTTACAAGATTGGTCCCATGTATTGTACACTGGTATGGGAAGCTTGAGGGGTAGGGGGATCCATGGGTCCCCACTTTAATGGGGTTCTAGGTAGGTATCCCCCGAAAAAAATATTGGTGGTTTTTTGCATCTATTTTTAGCACTATTTCAGCACATAATTTTTGTCGATGGTTTTATAATTATGGTTAAGGAATTGGGATTGTTGACTAATCTGGGTCAATTAATTAGGGGTTTGGATGCCTCGGGATACTATGTATATATTTTATTGTAAACAATGAAGAACATGTTTATTAGAATATTAGAGGTGTGGCTCTAAACAAGTGGTTGTTTTTCCCAGTTTGGGTTTCCAAGGTAAAATCTTTGTGTAATGTGTGTGTGTGCCATTGTATATTTACTATTTTTATTAAGAATATGTTTGCAGTAATTAATTGTACAAGGTTAAAATCTACATTTGGTATCAGAGTTGTTATTAGCTTCATTGGGATGCCTTTGTGGCTAAGGGTTTGGCTTGAGTCTGTGATAAACCTTGTTATAGTGGGAGATCTACGGTATCAATTCTTTGGGTGAAAAGAAATGGAGAGTAGTTTGAAAATATAGATTGATAAATTTAATGGGAAAATATTTGAGTTGTGGAATTTTCATATGGAAGATCTATTGGTAGAAATATATCAATGGATCATTGTGGAGCCATGTACTAAACCTATAGGAACACTAGCAAAAGACTAGAAATTGATCTAGCGCGGCTGCTGACTGGAAATGCCTCTCATTGGTTCTCTTAGAAAGAAGGCACTTCATTCGCTTGATATCATGTTTTGGGGGGAATGAAACAACCCTACTTCTCTCTCGACCGATGGAAGCACTTTCTAAATAAGCGAGAAGTCACCGAACTTGAGAACTAGGGGTCATCAACCTACTTACTGATCAACATGGGCCGGCGAGATATTTTATATAAATGATCAACGACAAGATAGGAAAGCGAAGAGAACATTCTGGTTATGTCTCTCAAGTTTAGTATTACTGAATGTGTCAGAGGAAGATACAACCAAGGAATTATGGGATAAGTTAGGGGCTTTGTATCAGTAAAATTCCCTAGTAAACAAACTTTTCCTATGAAATATTTTGTACAACCTGAGGATGAAAGATGGAGACTCAATGAAAAAGCATTTGAACAGCTTCAATATTGTTGTAAGTCAGCTATTATATGTTGATATTAAGATTTATGAAGAAGATAAGTCTATCAATTTATTATTCTGTTTACCAAACTCATGGGATAGTCTAGTTGTCTCCATAGGTAGTAATACAACTACTTTAAGTTTCAATGATGTGGTCACATCCTTGATGTCATAGGAGATGAAGCAGAAGAACATGGAAGGACAGAGTGCATATGCATTATTTGAAATAGGACGATCCCAATAAAGAAATATATCTAAGTCCTCAAGTGAGATATACAAAT
This sequence comes from Picea engelmannii, assembly GCA_009831015.1. Lineage (NCBI taxonomy): Eukaryota > Viridiplantae > Streptophyta > Pinopsida > Pinales > Pinaceae > Picea > Picea engelmannii. The sequence continues at coordinate 335,990 of ML784033.1, forward strand.
ATAAGGGTAGAACTAAATCTCCTAGAAATTTTGTAAAGCTATGTTGGAGATGTGGAAAAGAAGGGCACTACAATAAGAAATGTAGATACAAAAGTGTTGAGGGAGGGAAGGGATATGAAGATGTTCCTTCTACATAAGAATTAACCTCTGCAAAATAAGGGGATGTGTACTTGGCTTATTCAAGAACACATTCATATCATGAGATGGTTGGTTGACTTAGGTGCATCCTTTCATATGACTCCCCACAGGGAGTGGTTCTGTGAATATGAAAGGTGTGATGGAGGTGATGTTTTCCTAGGTTATGACTCGACAAAAAAAATCATAGGAAAAGGAAAACTCAAGTTGAATATCATGGATGGAAGGATTATAACACTCCCAAGTGTTCCATGCATCTCCGGATTGGCCATAAATTTTATTTCTATAAGCAAAATGGACAATGCAGGGGAAAAACTAGTGTTTGAGAAAGAAACTTGTGAGATGGTTCGACTAGAAATGGTTTTGTTGAAGGGGGTTTAGTTTGGAAATATATATAAGTTGTAGGGAAGAACTATTAGTGATGGGTGCAATAGTTCCATTGTTCCTGAGATTGGAGCTGAAGAAGAAAAAAATCCTACAGTCTCTAGAGAAAAGGTTATGTTGTGGCAACCAAGATTGGCGCATATCATAAAAAATGGCCATTGACTAGTACATGGTAAAGGTATGGTTGAAGGTATGTCTAACTACTTTCTAGATTTTGATTTATGTGAAAATTTTGTATATGGGAAAGAGAATTAGGTAAGATTCCCCTTTGGAACAACAAGGGTAGAGGGAATTTTACAGTTGGTGCACAGTGATGTGTTTGGACTGGTGTCGGTTCCATCACTGAGACAATTTGTGTACTACGTATTATTTATGGATGACTTCTCGAGGTATACATGAATATAATTCCTTAGGAATAAATATGAAGTTTTTGATAGGTTTAAAGAGTTTGAGGCTCTTGTGAAGAATAAAACAAAGAAAATAATTAAGGTGTTGAGGATGGATAATGGTAGAGATTTCTATAGAAATGAATTTGAAGAATTTTTTAAGTGTGTTATAGAAAGAAAAAATAATATTCCATATACACCTTAGCATAATGGATTTGTAGAAAGAATGAACAGGATGTTGTTGGAAAAATCAAGGTGCATGCTCAGTGGTGTCAGGTTACGACAAGAATTTTGGGCAGAGGTAGTGGATACTACATGTTACCTTGTCAATCAATCACCCTCATTGGAATTGGATCATAAGACTCCACAAAAGGTATGGACTGGTAAGAAACCCTCTATCACACATCTCAGGGTATTTGGTTGTGATGTCTATGTTCTTGTTCCAAAAGAAAATAGGAGTAAGATAGATAAAAAGGTTCAAAAGTGTATCTTTATTGGGTATAAAGATGCTATGAAAGGCTATAATATTTGGGACCCAAAAACTAAGAAGGTTGTGTATAGTCGAGATGTGGTATTTAGAGAACTCAAAGATGTTTTCAAATATGAAGTCCTACCAAGGAAGGAAGAACCAAATAAACTAGAGTTTGATTTGAAGGATGATGAATCAAACTCTACAAAATAACGGGAATCATAAGAATAAGATTCTCACACTCCATTATTGAGGAGATCGGTTTAGGAAATAAGGAAAACGGAAAATTATACTCCACTTAATTTTTGTTCAAATTTTTCTTTGTCTATTATTGATGATGATTCTAGAAATGTTAGGGAGGTAGTGGATTCAGATGATGGAAAACATTGGAAAAGGTCCATGGTTGAAGAAATGTCAGCCTTGGACAAGAATGAGGCTTGGTATATAGTGGAGTTTCCTACTGGAATAAATCCAATTGAAAACAAATGGGTGCTTAAGAAGAAATTGAATGAAAAATGAAAAGTGGAGAAATACAAAGCTCGGTTAGTAGCAAAAGGTTATTCCTAGGTAGAGGGAATTGACTTTAGTTTAATTTTTTCTCATGTTTCCAAGTTAATTTCTATTAGATTTATTTTATCCATTGTTGTTTATTTTGATTTTGAAGTAGCACAGACGGATGTGAAGGTAACATTCCTACATGGGGATATGGAAGAAGAAATATACATCAAGCATCCAGAAAGATTTTTTGTGAAGGGAAAGAAAGAGTCGGTATGTAGGATGAAAAAGTCCTTGTATGGGTTAAAGAAATAACCAAGGATGTGGTATCAAAAAATTGATACTTATATGTTAGGACTTGGCTTCACCAGAAGCAAAGTGAATCACTGTGTGTATTTCAAATTAATTGGTGCTCATATTATTTATTTGGTATTGTATGTGGATGATATGTTGTTTATAGGAAACAAAAAGGATATTATCTGGGATGTGAAAACCTAGATGTCCTCTAAATTTGACATGAAGGATCTTGGTCCTGCAAATTTCATTTTGGGGCTGTAAATTAAAAGAGATCAGGAAAACATGAAAATATGGTTAAATCAAAGGAAATATGTCTGGACAATATTGCATAGGTTTAATATGTAGGAATGTAAATTGGTCAGGGTCCCTATTCCTATAGGTGTAAAGTTATTTGTGGATCAGTGTCCCAAGACACATGAAGAGGAATAGGACATGTCTCGTGTTTTGTATGCAAGTGTCATTGGTAATTTTATGTATGAAATGGTCTTTACTAGACCATACATTGCACATGTAGTGGGATTTTTTAGCAGGTATATGTCAAAACCAAGGAAGGAGCATTGGACAATATTAAAGAGGGTTTTCAAGTATTTTTGTGGCACTACTAGTTATGGATTGTGCTACCAAGGAAGACCGGGATTGGACAAAGTATTGTACATACATGGATTTTTTTATGTGAAATGGGATGGATATATGGATCATAGAATATCTACAAGTGGGTATGTGTTTAACCTGTTTGAAGGAGCAATCAGTTGGATGAGCAAAAGACAACATGTAGTGGCACTCTCAACTATAGAAGTTGAATACATGGCAACCACCCATGCAAGAAAGGAACCAATATGGTTACAGATATTATATTCAAGTATTGGGTTGGTACAACAAGTTGTAAGGATATATTGTGTTAGTTATAGTGAAACCTTCCTGGCAAAGAACTCGACTTAAAATTCAAAGACAAAGCATATTGATGTTCAATATCACTTTGTCAGAGACAAGGCTAAAGACAAGAAGGTGTTGTTGATGAAGTCAGATACTTTGGATAATGTTGTAAATTCATTAACAAAGTATGTGAGCACTAAGAAGTTATGTTGGTGTAGAGGAACTATGGGCATTTCTTCCCTAGATTGTTTATTATGCAATAGTGTAACCCCTTGTATGAAAAGAAAACAACAAGTAGGAGAATGTTGGGTATGTTTTATATTATTTGCAAGATTTGTCTCATGTAATGTACATTGATATGTGAGCCTTGGTGGGGTGAGCAGGGCATGGGACCCCCCTTGTAAGGGTGTTTTGGGGAGGTATCCCCTGAAAAAAAATTGACAGATTTTTGCATCTCTTTTTATTGGTGTTTCAGCACATGGTTTTTGTCAATAGTTTTCTAATTTTGGTTAAGAATTAGGTTTTTTGACTAATTTGAGTCAATGAATTAGGGGTTTGGATGTCATGGTATCTTATGTATATATTTTATTTTAAAAAATGAAGAAGATGATGAATATAAGATTAGAGGTGTGGCTCTAAACAAGTGCTTGTTTTCCCAGTTTGGGTTTCTAGGGTAAAATATTTGTGTAATGTATGTGTGTTTCATTGTATCTTTTATTTTTTTATTAAGAATATTTTTGAAGTAATTAATTGTACAAGGTTAAAATCCATACTCCTCGTGATCATGCTTCTTCTCAGCATGTTTTTACACTATCCACTGATCCTCCTAATTCACCTCCACATGTGTCTACAAAATCAACATTTGGTTTTCATCCTCCCCCTCCACATGTGTTTGAACCATGCACATTTGAGCCTTCTCCTCTTCCTCCTCCCCTCCACATGTTTCTGCACCATCCATTGATCTTCCTATTCCTTCCCCTTCACATTTTTCTACACCATCCATGTCTAAGCCTCCTACTCATACTTCTCCTCGTCCACATGTGTTTGCACCATCCATCAATCCTCCAGCTTCTCCTCCACGTGTGTCACCATCCATTGATCCTCCTCCTCCTCCTCATCCTCCTCCTCTTCTTTTGTTACCATCCATTGATCCTTGTCCTTCTCCTCTACATGTCTCATCATCCATCAATCCTCCTCCTCCACTTGTGTTACAAGATTTTGATGATTTCGACACTATCTTCACATCAATTATTGTTACACAAATTGATCTTTATGGAGACACATTTGATAAGTACTTATTTCATTTATTGTTGACATAGGTACTGATAGACCCTCTACCTATGGTAGAAAAGAAACTGATAAGTTGTCAATGTTTTCTAAAATATATACATATACTTAGAAATTGGAATACTTTTACAATAATATCACCAAACATTTTATAATTAGTATTTTAACAATTAGTAAAGTTGACAAAGGTTTCTATACTTTTAGATAAGTGTGGATACATAATGTTTTCCTTAATTGGGACTAGGCTCTAGAAAAAGACTTTTTTCATAATTTCCATGTCCTTATATTTACACTTCTTTCGAGGAGAATGTAAAAATAATGATTAATATAAGTTTATATGATTAGAAAACTAAAGGATGGAGTGGAATAGGTGAAGGCCATAATAGTTGCACTAGTTAAGGCTGGGAATGCCATCAAAGTTGGTAATGCCAACACCACAAGTGTGGTTTCAAAACTCATAGATGTTGCACAAAGTTATTTTGTTGGAATTGTCCTTAGAATTTCCATCAAAGTAAGTATATATCTATTTTAATTTTTTATTTTTCAAACAACAAAAAAAATTAAGGTTTGATTTTTTAATATCATATTTTTTTTTAAATAAAATGTTAAGAACCAAACATCAATATAGCATAGAAAAACCTTAGGAAAAGTACTCAACGCCTTGAAAAAGAGATAATTTCAGATAATAAGCCTCTTCGAGGGGGTAACCTCCTTTTACCCCACTTAAATGTTCAAGTACAAGATG
>ML784033.1:366165-403336 GCA_009831015.1 Picea engelmannii
CTACAGCAAAACCCGTTGTAACTTCCTCTTCTTTCTCTCACAGTCTCCTCTCTCAGAATACAATATTCACTCTCATACATAGTCGCAATACATTTCCCTCATAAAAGAGGGTTGCCTTCTAGGGAAAAAAACCCTAACATAATATCTACCGTTAGATCTGCGACCTTATAATGAACGGTCCAGATTTACAATGAAATTACAATATTCTTTTATAAGGCAATTTTTGCTTCGGGGGCTTCGCCCTCAAACCCCCATCGAGGGACGTTGTCCCCGAACCCCCGCTGGGGGCCCGCTTGCCCCCAGACCCCCCAGCCGGGGGGATGGACCCCGCAGAGGGGGTACCCCCCCTCTGCACTCCCCCGTGTGGAAGAGTGTACATACTTCTGGGGTGTAAATACTTCATGGGGTATAGACACGACTGAAAGCAAAGGACCTCTGCATCAGGAAGATAATCAGGCTCCACAACCAACAACTTAGTTGATTAGTAATCGTATTAAATTCATTTAAATGATCTGCAATAGACCCACCTTCCGACATCTTCATATTAAATAATCTCTTAATTAGAAATACCTTATTAAACGCTGAGGGTTTTTCATAAAATTTGGCCAATGCGTCCATCAAACCCTTCGTTGTCTTTTCTTTGGAAATATTGAAAGCCACCAACGTTGCCAAGCTCAGCCATATCGTTCCTAGAGCCTTTTTGTCAAGAATCTCCCATTCTTCATCCTTCATGGCCATTGGCTTCTTTGCTACTCCACCCAATGGTAGGAATAGATCCTTCTGATATAAATAATCTTCCATATGCATCTTCCATAACTGGTATTTTTGGCCATTAAATTTATCGACCCTAAACTTTCCATCTTCCGGCATTGCTCCCACTCGAACCAGGAACCCTCGTTTCCTGCAAGTTACCTTTCTCTCTGATACCAGTTGTTAGAAAAACAGAACCACGAAGCAATAAAATAAAACAAATGTAGAAAAAAAAAAAAAGATACACAATACAAGAGACACACATATTTACGTGGTTCACCCAGTGTGGGCTATGTCCACCAGAGAAATTGTCAGGTCCTTCCTTTATTATTATTCAACAAATGAAGGGATACAACCTACAAAAAAACCCGTTGTAACTTCCTCGCCTTTCTCTCACAGTCTCCTCTCTCATAATACAATATTCGCCATCAACCATAGCCGCAATACATTTCCCTCATAAAAGAGGGTTGCCTTCTAGGGAAAAAAAACCCTAACATAATATCTACCGTTAGATCTACAACCTTATAATGAACGGTCCAGATTTACAATGAAATTACAATATACATTTACAAGGTAATTTTTCCTCTGGGGGCCCGCTTGCCCCCAAACCCCCAGTCGGGGGGATAGCCCCCCCAGACCCAGCAGAGGGGGTATCCCCCCTCTGCACTCCCTTGCGTGGAAGAGTGTGCATACTTCTAGGGTGTAAATACTTCATGGGGTATAAACACGGCTGAAAGAAAGGACCTATGAATCAAGAAGATAATCAGGCTCCACAACCAACACTGTGCGTGGTTGTAAGACCCAAGGTTTGATTTATCTTTGACTAAAAAAACCCTTCAGACACTGGCCCTTTGGGAATCACCTGCATGGGCACATGAATTCTCACCTGAGGTATCTATTGGGACTATAGGAACTTGGTTTCTATAGTGGTGAGGGAAAGGGAAGTGATTATTCTATTCATTCTTAATTGTTTGTTATGCATGTGTTATTTTGCAAGTTCTCTTCTTCAGTTACTTAGTGAATCTCATATTCATATTACCATTATATTCCATATTACAACCTAAAATCATTACTCTAACAGTCATAACTATTGTGCCATGATTACACATAAGATAAATCTACTCTAATATGCATCCATAAAGATTCCATACGAAATCACACAAAATACATTCAACACAACAATTAATGTGGTTCACCCAACTTTGGGCTACGTCCACAATGGTTGGCTTCTTTATTATGTGGTTGGTAATTACATCAGGCTGGCACATTGTTCTTACAAAGATACATCATGGTTATATTTCTCTTCTCCTATCCTAGTTATTTTGCAGTGAAAGCATTTATCTCTCTGCAACATCTCTTTAGTACAACTCGAGAAGAACTCCCATACTCAGCAGGATAGAACTAAACATAACCTAGAAAAACTCATAAAAAAAGAGCCACCAGAAGAACCCCTATTCTCCCAAACCATTACATATTTATACATGATTTCTAGGGATTAAAACCCTACTTTTTTCAATTACAATACATGCTAACTTCAAGTTATCTTGTTGTTCAAGTTGCTTTCACCTACTTTTCTATTTGTGTGTTGCTTTTTCACTTTGATTGTTGTTCTTCCTGTTTTCCCGTATGCATGCTTATTTTTCACTCTAACTTTTGTTCTTCTTACTTTTTTGTGTCCTTGTATATTTATAACGTTGGGTTGTCATCCTTCCTTTTCACTTGTTTTCTTCTCCAGCTTTATTCTCTTCTTTATTCCTCTGTTTTATTCCTCTTTCTTCTTTATTCTTCTTTCTTCTATATTCCTCTTTCTATTTTATTAATCTTTTTGATTTATTCCTCTTTATGTGCATTTTCCTCCTGAATGCACCTCAATTGCGCACTCCCTAGTCTTCCTTCTTCTTCTATTCACTTCTTCTACACTTAGTATTTTTATCAAACTTGTATCCAATGCTTCTTGTCCAACAATGGTTGTTAACTTTTCATATACAACATTATAAAATGAAGAAAAAAAAAATAGAATTGGCTATTATAGATACCCATAATAAAATGGCACATTTGATAAAGATGGGTTCTATGGTAACCCTAGCCTCATTCCCCCTTAGGTTGATTTAGCCAACAGGTGGAAGGAAATAGTTTTTTCTCCTTACGGTTAACATTTCTGATCTCTTTGTAAGTAAGTGGTAGATAACGTGCCTACATCCTATTCCATGGAAGGGGAAGAGGAACTCCTATATTATTCTCTAGATCCATTGGAAGGGTAGATGATATGGATGATGTGAGTTATCCACCAGTCAACTCTATGCTTAGGTTCGATCCTCGTTGTTGCATGGTTGGAAGATAAGATGGAGTTAGATGATGACCCTACTTTGGGAGCCATGCTCGGTGCTAACATTTTCATATCCAGTCTTGATTTCCTACTTATCTATTTCCCTTCGAACATAGGTTTTGGTCCAAGATTGACTGTTGGGCCCACCTCCCTAGATTCTCATTCCTCGCCATCTCTATGGAGTTTTTATGGATATTTCTCCTTGGTCTCCTCTCCATTGGAATGGATGTCAGTGTCCCTCTTGGATAACTCATCTCTTTGTGAATTTTTTCTCCTTACCATCCCTAAAGACCTTATTCCTTTAGTTAGTTATAACCCTCAAGTCGATGGATCCAATTGGGAGGATACCCAAGAGTACATATGGGAGCCACAAGGTCAGTCCAAAGCTATTGTCCCAGCTCAAAACCCTCTCTCTTTTAGTTCTGGTGAGGGAAATTTGTTGTACCCTTTAGGATTCCTTGATTATATGTTGGAATTATCATCCCATTGTGACATTGGGGAATCTTCTGAGGAGGTGGATAAAATCCTTGATACCAACAAGGAGAGGGGATATTTACCAGAAGGAAATGGCTTAGGTGTAGTGTCTCAAAAGTCGCGTTATGGGTTGCAAGAAAAAGAAGTGTATTAAATCTATAGGGAAAGCTATCAAACTAGTGATAAGGGAGGACATTAAGATTCCCCAGGTAGTGGATATGGTCGCTCCGGCAGTGGTTGGAAGGGTGAGGTGACATATTTTCGGTATCAAAAACATAAAGGATTAGGTTTTCAGGTCCTGGTCCAAAGCCCTCATTCATCCCACCATTGTGAAATCTCTTGCAAAGGGTTGGTTTCTCTTTAAATTTGAGAAAGTCAAGGATGTAGAGTGGGTTTTGAAAAAATCTTGGAGTATTGACTCCTCCCCAATTCTGATAAAAAAATGTACCCCTATTTTCAATGCTAGTGAATAAAGAATGGATGTAGCCCCAATATGGTTCTGGTTTCGAGGAATTCCATCCAAGTTATGGACCAAAGAAAGTCTTAGAGATTTTGGAAATGCTATGGGAACTTTTTAAGATGAAAACATGTATTTTGTTTCCACAGGAGAATTGACAGTGGCTAGATTTCTAGTCTCATTGGATATTAGAGGGGGTTTGGCAGAAGAAATGGAGCTAATTATGGAGGACATGCATTATTTTCATAAATTGGATTATGAGGGCTTCCCCTTTTAGTGTTGTCTCTTTCATAATCATGTCCATATTTCCATTCAATGTCTTCCCTTTCATGTCCATAGCATAGGTCTTCAAACACCAACCCAAAAAAAGACGGTGGTGACTCAAGTAGAGGTAGATACGTCATCTCCCACATGAAAGAAAGGTAGAGTAGGGAAAACTAGTGGGATTTCCCTAGATCTGGAGGATAGAGTAGGAAGAAAAGAGAAGGAATTATAGATTTCTCTTAAATTTGGTCCAAATCCGATCCCTATGTCTGGAAAATAAGCTCAATGAAGTTTGGTGTGACAAGCCATGCATCAAGGAATCACTTCCCAACTGGGTATGCTCCCTTCTCGCCCTCCCTCTTTAATTTTTTTGATTCATTCTTTATCTCTTTTGGGTAGGGATTGGTCAGATTCTCTTTAAAATATTCCCTTTCCCTTTGGGGTTTCAGGTTTGACTTTTTTCTCTCCACCGATCCCATCAATTGACCAATGCTCCCTAGCCCAAGAAAAGGAAAAATCATCCTCCACAATTTTAGTCATCGATCTTGAGTCATCCAAGTACTCAAAGGAAGATTCAGTGGCCTATCAGCTCAGGAATATACCCATCCCTATGTTAGGATACATAAGTAGAAGGATGGAGGGCCTGGGAAATAACCCAGTGATTCCCTTAGGAGGAAAGGGTCAGGGAATAAAATCCCACCTATCGAAGGCTCAGAATAGGGTATTGGTGGATATGGAAACTTGGAAACAATTATCCATTTTTGGATTACTTAGAGCATAGACTTCCCTGGAAAGGGTTCCCTAATGAAATTTCTCTCCTTCAATTGTAGAGGTGTGGTGATCCCCCCAAACAAATTGGCCCTCCAATGGTTGGTGGAGTCAAACCATCTAGACATTATTCTCCTTCAAGAAACTTTTGGGGGAGAAGTAACAATCATCTCTAGTTTGGAGTCACTTTTTAAACACTGGAGGTTTATATATATATATATATATATATATATATATATATATGTTAGAGACCGATCATAGGGTTGGAAATTGGGTGGAATACCATAACCGTCAAGGTTCAAAACTCTTAGGGTTGTGATTTAGGTATAGGGGTGAATATATGCTCAAAATACCTGGGAACGAAGATCGTGGTTCTAAATGTATACGGGACTTACCTAGACCATTTTGAATTCTAGGAATCCCTTCTCAATAAGTCATTTCTAAACAACGATGGCCTCATTTTGGGTGGTGACCTAAAATTCTCTATGTCAGTTATGGAAATATGAGTTCCTAGGGAGATAGTCGATCCTTTATCAAATTTATTCATTCATATTCTGGGAGAAAAGAATATGATTAATGTTTCCCCAGTTAAACTCGGTCCTACATGGAAAAATAAGAGAGTTTTGGAGAAATGAATAGAAAAAATAATTGACTGGTTTTTGTCTCAGAAAAATGACTGGAGAACCCTCTTCAGATAAGACAGTGGGTAGGAAGTGGAGGTTATTTTGATCATTTTCCGATATTCCTGCAAGTTGTAGGAGGGACAAAACAAATCATCCAGCACTTTCAAGTTCAATTCATCCTCAGTAAATGAGGAAAGGTTTCACTCTATGTTCAAAGAACATTGGATCCCTTATGATCACAGTTTAGGAGTAACGATTGTGGTGCAGTTTGTAGCAAAATTTAAGAGAGTGAAAAAGGAAATTGTGGAATGGGATCGACTCAAGAGTCAGAGAGATGATCAAGACCTAATTGAAATTGAAGCATCCTTCCAATCTATCTATGAATCATAAGGAGGGGGTTATGTCACTCCCGAATCAAAAGAATCTTTGATAAACCTGGAAAATAAAAGAAGAAAATTATTGGATGACAAAGAAGCAGCTTGGTGTTTAAAAATTTGTGCCCTATGGTTGCAATGTGGGGATGAGAACACCAAATTCTTCTAGGAATTTTCAAAGGGAAGGAATATTCCAAATACTATATGGAGTCTAAATGACCCCTCAATATGAGTTATCTCCTCCTTTGATGGTCTGGCACAACTTGGAAAGAGACACTTTCATAACCTTTTCAAGGCAGATGAGAGGGTATCAATTGTAGAAATTGTCAGGACATCCCTATTTTTTTAGAGCATTGTAAATAAAGAAGTCAATAGAGCCCTCATGGTTGAATTCACTAAATAATATCTCAAGGAGTTCCTTCATAATTTTTCGGAAGGACAAAATCCCAGGACCGGATGGTTGGACTGTCAATTTCTTTCTTGGCCTCTATTAGCTTATTGGATAGGACATTATTAAAGTAGTGGAGGAATCCCACATAGAAGGACACATGCATGCACCAATAAATGCCACTTTCATATCCCTTATTCCTAATATTGATGGTCCCCATTATTTAGAGTATTTCAGATCAATTTCACTATGCAATTGTATACATAAGGTGGTGCCCAAAGTAATTTCCATAAGAATAGAGTCAATTCTCTCAAACATGGTCTCTCGAGAACAATTCATACTTTTGGAAGAAAGACATATTCATGAAGCCATTGGGGTGGCATGGGAATCCTTACACAATATCAAAACTAGGAAATTCAAAGGCGAAGTACTAAATATCGACCTATGAAAGGCCTATGATAGAGTAAGCTAACTGTATATTAGGCTTCTCCTAAACCACTTAAGATTTGAAGTGCCTTTCATTAATTGGGTGATGAGATGCATTTTGAAAATTTCCTTTGCAATTATTATCAATGGGGTAGCTTCATCATTATTTCATGCAAATGAAGGCCTTAGGCAAGGTTGTCCCTTGTCCCCCTTCCACTTCCTCCTAGTCATGGAAGGACTAAGCAGGGAAATTTAAAATGCCAAAATCCTGGGGGAGTTTCAAGGTATTTGTTTCCCCTACTTTAAATTTAACACATCTCCTTTTTGTGGATGATGTTTATATTTTTTGTAATTGGATTCAGGGGGATGTAGATAAATTGAATTCCATTATGGATCTCTTTGGTTGAGAAACTGGTATGAAAATAAATGAGAGAAAATACACTCTCTCTATTCATAATATGGAAGAGGCAGATTTAATATATTATAAGGCCTCCTTTCCCTTTGAACAAATGGATTATTTTGTAGGACTAAAATATATGGGTTTTCAATTGAAGCCAAATTGTTATAGGAAAGAATATTAGCATTGTCTTATTGCCAAATTGGAAAAGAGGTTAAAATCGTAGAGTTTTAGATGGCTCTCTCGAGCAGGGAAACTGGTATTAGTTAAATCAGTGTTGGAAGCAATCCATGTCTATTATATGTCTCTTGATTGGATACCCAAAGGAATTCTTGAGAAAATAAGGAGGTTATATTTAAATTTATATGGGTCAGCTCTAAGGAACAAATTTTTATACCCTGTGTAAAATGGGAATATGCGGTTTCTCCAAAAATGTTGGAGGATGGGGATTAAAAAAAAAATTCCTTTTCTCAAAAGACTTGGAGGTCAAATCCAACTAGAGATTTATTTCATCTGAAAGTTTGTGGATGAAGGTGGTTACTCACAAATATATTCACCCAGATTCGGTGGAGGATTGGATTAGAAACCTGGAAAAATAAAGAACAAATTGCCCAACAATTTGAAAGGCAGTCACTAAATCCTTTCTTGTTGTTGGGGAAGGACTAGCATGGAGAATAGGGAATGATTATAAGGTTTGAATTGGAAAAAAACCATGGCTAGGAAGTGGGGTCAGTCATCTTAACCCCAATGCTTTGATCTGTAATTTTCACACACAAGGCTATCATTATCTCAATCAGGTAGTCAATCCGGCACGTACTTCTATTTGGAGCCAAGATTAGAAGGATTCATAGTAGCTAGGGCTAGGGAAGGATTTCTCAGATCACTAGGCCAATTACATAAGACCACTCAAAGTTGCTCATATTTGTATAATGGAAAGGAAAGATGAATTGGTATGGAAACATGGTCCTCATGGCATATACACCCCTAAACTAGGATACACTCAACTCAATATAGATATCCAATAAAGGAAACCTTCATGGTGGTGGAGGGGCCTATGGAAGTTAAAATTCTCCCTAAAATATCACATTTTTATGTGGTGTTTGATCGTATATAATGGTGTTTGATCGCCAATAAAATACCCACATGGGTTGAGATGAAATCAAGAAAAATGAATGGGTCAGCATGGTGCTCATTCTGAAAATCCGATGAGGAAACAATGACAAATATATTCATTATTTGTCCCTTTCTCAAAACAAATTGAAAATATTTCTCCAAATCATTGGGTCAAGAATGCATCTTGCAGGGTCAGTCAGTTGAAGAGGCATGATAGGTTTGGGTTTCATAATCTACATATTGAAGCATCAAGGCCCTAGCATTGATCATCAATTAGGGATACTAGATAGCTAGGAATTCATCCATCTTCCAAGAAAGGCCTTATCTTCCAGACATTATAACGGCATAGGACCTTATCATCTTATCCCATTTTCCTCGGGAAAAAGGGAAAAGCATGATTCTAATAATTCAGGAAGAACAAGTGGACTCCTCTCGGTCATCGACTCTCTTTGATGGGGCCTCACAAAACAACAACCAACATTGCTATGGGGGAGTAGTGATCCATTTATTAGATAGCCATATTTTTAAAATTAAAATGGGATTGGGCCCTGGTACAAACAATTATGCAAAGTTGATGGCACTAAAACTAATGTTGTTTTTTGTAGAGGAAAAAGGAGTAAAATCCCTCCAAATTTTTGGAGACTCAATGATAGTCATAAAATTGACCAGAAAATCATAGAAATGTCACAAACTTATGTTGATTTATTTACTTGATGAAAATTTCAGAATTATGGACTCGTTTGATTCTTTCACTTTGTGGCATCTCTACAGGGAATGTCACTCAGAGGATGGTATGCTCTCTAAAGCAGGATTACAACTAGATTTTGGAAAATGGTTGATCTCAGAAATAAAGGATGGAACCCATTATGAGTTTTATTACGGATCATTTATAGATCCACAAGTCCCCCTTGGCTCTTCTTTATAGCTTCTTGGGTTTCTCTTGGTGTATTCTCAACATACTATGGTGTGTCTTACAACACACTATTTTCTAGCTCATTGACATTGTCAATTTGTAAATATTTTAGATTTTGATTCTGGAGTATCATGTTTTTGTAAAATTTTGGAGGATGTAGTATCATGGCTAATTTTTTGTTGTTTCTATATTTTTGGATAGTAAATTCCTCTAGAATATATTTGGAGGATGGTTGTTTATGAAAAAGATATTGTTGTTTTTTTTTTGTTCCCCTTCTAGGGGATAAGAAGATTTTTTCCTTTCATCCTTTAGGTAAAATACATGGTCACATGTATTCTACATAATGTAAATTTATTTTCTCTTTGTATGAAATACAATTTACACTTTTTTTTTATGAGGAAAAAAATAGTAATAAAATGGCACATCCATAATATAAAAGTTGAAACAAATCATTTACATATTAGTATTCATTTCCATCACCCTGATTATCTTCTTCGTTTGGCATTGTAACATTATTTTTCTCAAAAATATGTTTAGATATTGGATTATGTCTTAGTACGAACCATCAATCCCCATCCAACACATCTCGGTAAAAAAACACTTGGTTGCAATGTTTTTGGAAAACATAAGGCTCCTTAGTTTGAACCCACATTTTTTTAGAGTTAATACATATTATCCCACTATCACAATATTCCTTTACATTTCTCCAATCAAAGGTATCCCACCACTTGTAAAAAAAAATAACACATTGAAAACATGAGAAGTCCACTTTCAATATCTCTTGTATCTTTACAATGTAACCTAACTTCCCCTCTATTAGGTTTTGATCACAGTAGCTAGCATGAATAGATTGGTCTAACTCGACCTCCACTCTACAATCTTGTGTGATGTGTCCATCACAGACATAATCAGTACAAAAATAATGTCCATATGCCCACATCGATGAGAAAAAATGCACCTATAAAAATGAGAACAAAGGACAATGTCATATGTCTAATAACCTGAGCATTAATAAAAATAGAATTCATGTTACAATTCAAATTTGAAATATTATAAACTGGACGTGGTACTTAGCAATATTATTACATTTTTTTCACATGATCCCTATGTTTAGCGGATCCATATCTTCTCCATATGGGTTAAAACCAGACACCGCATATTTCTCTTGTATCTGGTCAACCACCCAACTCTTGGGACATATTTTGGGCATATTTTCTTTTAAATGGTCAATATGATGCATGCTTCTAATATTCAACCATCTAAATGATTTCCTATCACTGACCCATTTCCTTCTTTTCTCTTCATACAAAGTGACACATGGTCGATTTGCCTCCATGTTGTAAAGAATGAATTTAATGGCCATCAATTTCTAAATTTGTTTATGTATGCAAGAATTCAAAACAAATAGCATGAGATCAAATATATATTACAAACTTCACTATAAATAGTTCCTTTCTACTAAAATGACAAAATATATGTGACTTAATCTTTATCAATTGTCCTTTTTTGTCTGTTTGGAGTAGCTCTCCTTCCCTTTTTTCCTCATATTGTTGGTCAACCCAAACCACTTCCCCTGGTGTGTCATCAATTTTCTTGATGTACTCACTAGAATAATAGAAGCCATATACAATGTATCCATGTAGCATACAACCCTCTGGTTTTTACCTTTGTCGAACAAACACCATCAATTTTTTCATGTACCTCTCTAAGAAGAAAATCCAACAACATGAGAGCACCTCATCTAACTCAACCTTGTCAGGTAGGTGAATTAGAAGATGGAATTGCAAGTCCACAAAACTCATGTGAAGTTCCTTATCAAACATATAAAAAAACTCACCTATCTCTCGAAAACAATGTGGAATACTAGCCCTATGAATCTCCTTTGATGTGATCCAATATACAAATGCAGATAATTTTGAAATGGTACATCATAAGTCCTGGGGGAATTCATGTTCCGCAAAACCACACATGAGCAAAGGATAATGACACTAAGAAATAGATACATACATCATTAATTATCATAAAATTGTGAGTGCATAGCATATTTTTACTGACAGTATAGAATAAGAATCATGTATTCAACATAAATACCCTTAGAAGGTTCAGATGGTGATGTGATTTCAACCCTGACAAATTCACTTCTACAGTAAATAAATTTCGTAGAGTTGAACCATATAAACAAGGTGCCTTCATACCCAATATAACATCCTTCACCATAGAAAGATCGTATTTCTTCAAAATCCATGTGACATCACCTTCTTTAAAAGACTGAGAGGGACCAACCTCTCCTCTAGTTTAATTTCTTGTCTAGTGTATCTTTTTAGTATTTCAAGCAATAAGATCTCTCCTAATAAATAATGTGTCAATTGTATTCGATGATATGTGCCTTCATAAAGAATATGAAACATTTTTTAATAAATGCATGGGATATAGTAAGTGGAAAAACTTAAGATTCTCCCAATATGGAAGATCATAAAATACATATTTCCTTTTCATCCCAATTGGAATTTTCGTAACATAGGTGTCAAAAAATTCAAGATCATCGAACATAGGTTATGAATTTGAATCAAAAGAATTATATTGTTTCCTTCTCCTTCTCTGTGTCATATGCCCTAATCCAATATATTAGTGTCATTATTTCAAGTCTCTAGGTTCTCTCTGGTTTAACATTAAAAGAATATGCAACTCTTCTATAAGGGAAGGCTTCTAGGAGGAATACCCTTGAGCAGTCATACACTAGATTTCGTGGGTGGTTGGAAAACCTAGCCTTTATAGAAGTTCCACAACATTTACATCCATGATACCCTTTTTTACAAGGCTTGCAATGTTATTGTATACATAGCACGTTAGTGTCAAAAATATAGTTGCACCAAAGTAAGTATGCCAAATAACATTACAGATATAAACAAATCAATCGACATGCCTACCAGAAAAAACTCCTATTCATGGATAATTGTGTGTGTTTTACACACATATGACATACAACCTAAAATACCTCTCCATTGGGATGGGTCTTGATACATCATATACATGTATCCCTTCCCATCATTGCTTAAATTCATAGATAAATGCTTAGAGTTAAACATCAATTATATTTACCTGTCTTCTACCTGAGACTATAAGATCTAGCATAAGATGTTCATTCTTCACGAACAACCATGGGGGGGTATTGTTATTTATCAATACCACTGGCCAAACATAATAGTTGTTTTTTTTTAGGGAATATTGGTTAACTCCATCCATGGATATGCTCAACTGTAGGGTCCATACTTCATCCTTGAATTTATTAGGTCATGTATCATATATATGATTCATGGCTACTGAATCTACTAGGATTCACATAAATCTTGGCTCACTTCTATGTGAGGCATGCCACCCCTGCAACATGGATAATTGTTTGCAATGAAAGAGCCTTTGAATCCTTGGAATTATAGGCATGTTCTTCAATATCTCATGAGGAGGACCATGTGACTTACCCTTGTTTTTTTATTTCAATACCTATCATCCCCACATTATAGACATATATCTTTGTCTTCTTATTCATATCTATTTAGAATACAATCATTCGAACATGTGTGGTATGATATGTACTCAACACCAAACATTTTCATAATTTTTTTTTCCTCTGGGAAACTATCAAGCAAGGAATTATCACTCGTAAGTAACTTATATTTAATTAACCTACAATTAGTGGGAAATATAAATGTACACTTTCATTAAGCATGCTTAAAATCAACCATTTTCTTCCTTCATTATGTGACAAAATTCCTTAAAAAATTAGGGGATATAATGGTTAGTTAACTCAAAAGTGTCAAAAAACATGCATATGACATACCATACATTACTTTCAAGTTGTAAAATAGCATTGTTGTCCCTAGTTGGGTATACCTTGACCCATGTCAAAAGAGAGGGGTGGTGGAAGAGGATTTAAATCTTTTGAAGTAGGTATCAACGATATCAACATCATCCCCTAGTTCATTTTTCTGGAATATATGTAATGGCATTCCCTCCATGGCTTGGATATCCTGTAAGAAATCATCCATGCCATCCTCTATATCATTTCCTTTGTTCCCAACATGTGAAGAACTAGTATTATTGTAGAGGTTTTGAATTGGTGACTTAGGACGTAGTGGGAATTGAATAGGTGGTTGATTCAACTATGCTCGGTATGCTTTATTTCCAAGATATGCTCATTTATTAGCAAGATAATGACTTAACATCATAGTGGGGTGCATCAATATATGGTAGACAGGTCACTCATCATTAAAATACTGACTGTAAAAATATTGAACATTACATCAATAATATTAGTAACACGATGCATTCACTATGTTCAAACATTATACCAAACATTTATTAGAAGCATGTAATTTTTTTTCCCAATAATAAACATGCAACCAACCACTTTATAAAACAAGTGTCAAATTAAGAACACATTTGCATTAGTTCCATTGAAAATCCAAAAATACGACTCAATCATCGTTTTCTTACACCCCAAGGGGTGTCTTCATAAAATAGATGTAATTCATAGTGTAACATCATCAACCTAGGTTGGTTGTTGGAAGATGGCATGTTATAATTGGTAGAGTAAAGCAATTTTCCTTTTTCATCAAACATATTCTTGCAATATATATTTCCTGATAAGAGCTTGCAAAATTTTGGGACTACTATAATATCTTGCACATCCGAACTCGATCATGAATCATGATCCTACAAAATTCAATGAACAATTATTCAACTGCACATGCATATATAACATAAATTCAATGAGATAAATAAATTATAAATAAAATATAGACTTACTGCAACCGATGGGGGTGAACTTGACGGACTTGCAATGATATGGGAGGAGTTGGAATCTGAAGAATTGGCCATTTGATATTATAATTGTTTTTTTCTTGCATTTGAGCCAAAACCATCATCTTGGGAAGCATAGAACAATCTAACTTCAAATAAAATTTGGAATAATTTTTATAAGTTAACGGTGCACTTAATCATATAAGGATGCCCCGGTGCATTTTTATAAAACAAATGCAGTGGTGTTTTAAATTGTGAGAAGAATCGAAGACTAACCTTTGTTATTTCCTCCGCAAAATTTAAATGCGGATGTTTCCATTTGCATTTTGCAAATTAAAATTTTCGGCGGTGTGTCAGTACTTACCCACAGCATCGATGTGTTGCGAACTGTATAGCGCATTGATTGAAGAAATTTAGAAAAATAGTGCACGCTTTCTATCAATGCATTGAAATTTATTATGAAAAAATGAGTCAATGTGTTATACGTACACACCACACCAGTGCACTATTCATTATATAGAGGACCAAAAAATTAAGTTACGAAAAAAACAGCTTGTGCGTTTATAATCAATGCACCCAAATATACAACAAAAAAAATGAGCAAGAATTTCAATTTTTGTCTTTATAAATGAAAACATTATTTATTCTATCATTATTTTGCCAAATTTTAGAGGGTAGATTTGTGCAAGAGAGATTTACCAACAAAGAATTCAGAGTGGGTGGATTTGTTTTAATATCTCAAAAGGGGTTACTGTAAGTCACATACAAATCTGCAAAGGAAAAATTCCAGGTATATGATTTCATTCTATCAATTATCTTAATTTTTCCCCTATTTGATTCAAGTTATTTTCAACACATTCCCCCCAAAAAAAGGGTTACATAGTTACCTTCGGTATTGGAAACCCTAATTTCCTCATTGTTTTTATTGCTTTCCATTTATGTATTTCACAAGGAGATTTTTTTTTTAAGAAAAATATGTTTATAGGGATTGCTTATTTATATATGGGGAATTTCTTATATGTTGCAATGGAACCACTCATTACATTGGATCCCAAACTATCCTATCACTATTGGGTTTTTTTTAACGCCTTCGCAATTAGTGATGTGCCCTATACATAGGCAAAGCATCTGTGCATATTTTCATGTCAACAACACTACTTAATTTAAATTAGAAATAATATTTTTTTTTTAAATCGCGGTCGACGGTACAAATTGTACATAGATAAGAATCGGGGTGCATTTTCTTATAAAGAGCACCGTTGAGTTTAGAATGGAAATAATATTGTTTTTGTATGGAAACCACCATGTCTTAAATTTGTTCATGGGTCAGTGATGTGTAATAGATAGCACTTAGGTATGGATGCTTTTATTAATTTATAAAGCACGAACTTAAGACAACAATTTGTAAAAACATTTTTGATTTCGCAACGAAACTATTATCATACATCGGTGTGTGTACATATGGTTAACGTATCAGTGCATGAAAAGTTACTATATGCATTGGTATTTTATTTTGTAAAACAATTACAAAATTTTTATATGTGACGATCCCTATATTTTCTTTTTGGGGGGATATTTTGAAAATTCCAAGGGACAAATGAGGGGAAAACCAATACATGTCGGTAGGGATGTCCAAAAAAGTGTAGAAGGAGATGGTAAGAGAAATAAACATAATTATGTTACAAGAGGAGCCATCCCAACCACAAAGTGCATCAGAGGTATGTAATCATTCGTTTATTTTTTTTATGTACATCGAATTTAATTATTGCATGAAATAGTAATTTTCAATTGTTTTGTTCTATAAAAGAAGAAAACAAATAGAACCTATTCAGCACATGAGACAAGACGGTGAGGAATAAAAAGGTTAATCTCACAAACCTTGTGAATATTTACATTTTCATCCTTACTTAAGATCTCATGTTTGTTGTGATTGTTATATTTAAATAATTAGTTTACACTTGTTCATGGATGTATTCTAATAGGTTCTAACACACAAAGAGGATCCAACCCATGAACTAATAGACATTGGATTAAGTATGGGTTGTGAGTATATGTTGAAGTATGAAGGTTTAATTGAACAATTTGTAAGTAGTTATGTTTTTTAACTTCCCTTGGTTTATAATTAATGAAACAACAAGAAAACTTTATATTAATTATAATGATCGTGCTTTGTCTTGATGTATTAAACATGTAGGAATCAGAGTATGCAATGTAGCCAAGAGAAGATATTTTAAGAGAAGACATGAAGCATGGATTCAAAAGAATGTGTATTGTGCTTTATGAAATATTTGTTGCTAAGGTATGTTTTTTTATTTCTGAAATCATGCATATTATACTATATATATAAATGTAGATATACTTATTACACTTTATTTCTATGTTTGTAGATGGAAGATGAGAAGGAGGAACATAAAAAACAAGTCAATCAAGAAAACAATAGGTTAAATAAAAAAAAGTACGATATCCCCTAAAAATGATGAAGAAATGAGGCATGCGTGAAGCTCGAGTGATGATGATAGTTCAAGTGATGAATGGCAATCAATATAATTGAATGTTACTACAAGTTGTATGTTTTGGAATATTTGTCTCTGAAAATCAGGGATTTTGTTTAATGTACTTGATGTATTGTCCCAATTACATGAGGACATGTTACCAATAAGTGTAGCAATTACATGTTGGTTGCAATTTGATTATTGTGGACCTTTACGTTGTCCCATTTTGTATGACAATGGGTCTCTTATTTGTATATAATAAAATGGATTTCTTATTTTATTGCATTATCAAATGTCGTAAAATGGTGTGTTGTTGAATAATTAATGTGTGGATGATTTACATTGTTAGAAATACAAAGGTATAATTCATTGGATAACGCATTAATGCAATCATTATATCAAAGTGCAATAATAATAATATAAAACAATATTATTATAAAAAATATTTGATTTTCAAATGATTAAATTGAAAATTTGTAAAAAAAAAAATTAATTAAAATGTATACATATCAATGCATTGTTGTAACATACCCCAACCCAACCAAGGAACATTACTTGCAGAAAACACTTTAAAATTTTAAGATTTTTCTGCTAAATAGTTTCATGTAGCTTACCAACTACAAGTCACACACATATTTAACCATTTATGATACCATAAATCTAATTGCATATACAACATAAATAAAACCATGAATGCAACTGTTCAAGCAACAACAACATACCCAACATTCATCTAAACCATTTACATAGCGAAAAAACATAATAACATAATAGAAACAATTATTTGTTAATAATTAACCAACTTGATACATACAAAGGATGAACCTCCCAGCCATAGGCATTGTTGTTCATTTTTAGTCAACAACAATCCACTCTCGAATTGAGGCTATGATTCCATAAGGATATTTGGCCCTCTGGTTGTCTACTCTCCACACTCATCAACCCAAAACCCAATTTATAATCCTATAGAATTTCCAATCCACTAGCCCTCTTTCTCCCCCACAACCTAAAAAACCAAAGGAATGTACCCCCTTCACTACTCACGGTCCCTCAGGTTGTACCATTTGTTTATCATGGATTCCAGTGCACTCGGCTGGCCAGGAATCTCTCAGTTGGGGAATCCAAGAACTCTCATCTTCTTCAGAAGTGCTCACAAAAACCTTCTCAAGGCTCTTGAACCATTTCCTCCACAAGAAAATGCACTTCATAATTACATCACATTTATATAGACATATCGGCCTCTTTCTCAGCATAAGCACAACCAAACAATGGCTACCTTAAAGCACAAGTACATGGTCGGTGCTCTTCCCAGTACTCATATCCTAGTATATAGTTTTCCAAAATATGCATGTAAAAACTTGTCTCTTTCTCCATACAAATTTCTCTATATCTCCCTTGCTTGCTTGACTCTCACTCTTCCCAAAGATGATTTTACTTCATCCCATGCTCGGATGTGACTTATGTAATGTCCCCTTCCAATTGATCATGACAAAGGATGACTTAATAGCATATACGACTCATGTGGGCTATCATCAACAAGGACAAGGGATTCAAGGAGGTTTATTTGGTGTCACTAGGTTAAAATAATAACAAATCCTAAAGTGACATTAAATAAAATAAATAATTGTATTTAAATGAAATTGGAGGGAAAATAAAGTGAGGGTTTGATTTGGTCAAAAAGGGGAAAGATCTAGAAGGCCCAGAGAAAGGTATAAATAGAGGGGTAACCCTTCTCTTTGGAATTATGATTTGATCTCTCATTTTGGAGTGCTCTTAGAGACATTGTTTCATTGGGGTTTAGCAAAACCCTTCCACTAGTGCATTTTAGTTTTGGTGGTGCAATATCCACCCTAGCTAGTCAAGATGGGAGTCCACCTAGGATTTCCATTGGAGCTTCAGTTGGAGGTTTATATTCAATTGGAGGTTTGTCTAGGAAGTTGTGAAGGTTTTTCAGAAGAGGTTGATCCAGAATTGTGTAGGTGTCAAGAAGGTTTCAGAGAAACTGTGGTTGAGGGCATCCCCACGGGTTGAGTACAACATGTCCCATGAAGCCCCACTAGACACCCATATCCATCCCACGAGGACATCTGTGATCAGGGTTGCAGAAAGCCATTTGGATCGAGTTATTGAGAGTTATAGAAGGGATTGGAAGGCTTCTTGTAGAGTGGACATTACTAGAGAAAATCATTGTAGGGATTGGAGAGCCTTGAAGCAGTGGACATCATAGATCGGTATCCTTCTAGTTTTTCATTGTATAGTTTCTATTAGTATATTTTGCAGCTACTTTGTATCCAGTAGATATATGTGTTTAGAATTATTTGGAATTTGTTATTACAACCATTATATATCTTTATACTATTGTGATTTGGGGGTTTCCAACCGCAATAAGATGCCATGGTTATCTGCTATGTTTTCTGTGTAATGGATGCATGCAATATGTTTGACAATATTCCAATATGAGCAAATTGTTTGTAACAAGTTAACAATAGCATTAATGCAAAGTGTTTGACACATTTACACAAGGAGAAATAACAATTTTTGGATAGTAAACATAATATTCCCACCCAAACTAGTTGGGGACTTTACATTGGTATCATAGATGGTGATTTTTCCAGCCTTTGATTTCTTGAGGCATTGATGCCAAGAAAAACTAGAGGATGAGGGAAACAACCCACCCTAGGATAGGAGACATTAGAAGAGTTAAAATTAGAGGTATTTATGGGGGATCATCCTAAAGATAGTACAATACAGTTGTTGGAAATCATAGCTAATGGGAAGAAACAATTAACACGAT
Source organism: Picea engelmannii (assembly GCA_009831015.1). NCBI lineage: Eukaryota > Viridiplantae > Streptophyta > Pinopsida > Pinales > Pinaceae > Picea > Picea engelmannii. Next base: position 385,522 of record ML784033.1, read on the forward strand.
TCTTTTCCGACAACCAAGCAAACCAAAACCAAGGAGGTACCAATGGGAACCATGTAGAGGCCATCCATATAGGTGGTAGGAATTATTAAGAGAGTAATACCTATGTTTCGACACAGAGTGTCTTCCAATTAGGTAGCATAAAGGTACCCAGAATATTATTTCCACCATTCCTTGAGGAGCAGCCTACAGTAGCACAGGAAAAATAGGGTTCGACTGAAAAAATGAAATCCTAATTCAGGGAGTATCAGTTGCTATAATAAGGAGCCCATGCATCCCTATCTTACAATTACTATTACAACCTCAAGATGAGGAACAGGCCTTCAACGAGCCAAAATCAACAAAATTTCGACATTTTGTGCAAATTGGGAAAGATGGCCATCTTAGATTTTGATGGATCTGAAAGGTGCACAACACAAGCATGAGTACATAAGTTGGAAACTTATTTTTATCGTAACCCAATGACAGAGGCATAAGCAATCAAATTTTCCACTCTACACTTGGATGGAGAGGCTCATGAGTGGTGGTACCATGGGTTGTTAACATTGGGACATTCCAACATCACATCATTTAAATATTTCACCTAAAGGATAATGGATATGTTCGATAGGAAGGACCCTGAGATACACTTCAGGGAGTTGGAGAAGCTTAGGAAGACACGTACACCATAGACCTATGTCACATAATTCCAATGGATGGCAGTCATCATGACTGATGTTTCTAAACAGAGACTAGTGATGTTATTCATGGAGGGCTTGGTTGAACCATTAAAAGATTGGGTGGAGGATTTTAGGAAAAACACACTATAGGAAGCTATCATGAAGATCCTAGATATCATAGTCACAATCCCCAAGAAGACGTCGGAAAAAACATTTATCCCATAAAAGGTTCAGGTGTCAAAACCTTCCCAGAAGACATGGACAGGGAAAGATAGGTTGGATGAGGAAACTCATAGGGAAATGAGGAAGACGATTTGCTACAATTACAAGGAATTGTGGGAACCAAATCATCGATGTATGGGAAAAGGTAAAGTCCATTATATTGAGGTATTTTCTGATGAAAAGGATGGAAGTGATGATGATGGAATTGGACAAGATAGTGGTAAGACAACATACCTCAATGTTATAGAGCATGCACTATTGTAGGATAGAACCAAGGCAGTGATGATTTCCACACATTCAGGAATCCCTAAATGTTATTGCTTCAGGGTTAGGGGAAATTTGCAAGGTAATAGGGTTACAACATTGATTGATGGTGGGGCCACCAACAAATTCATTGATGTTGCACTTATCACCAGGAGACAAATACCTACAAAGGACTTTGAGGGATTCAATGTGGTAGTAACATATGGGTACAACATGGAATGTACTCACAGGATCATGGGATTGGAAGTAACATTGGGAAACTATACATTGACCGATGAATTTTATGTTGTATATTTAGAATATATTCATGTGGTTCTAGGATTTTAGTGGTTTTACTCATTAGGAGATATATGCATGAATTATCAGAACATGAGGATAGAGTTCTAGGATAAGGGCGGAAAAAAAGTCATCCTAAGAGGTATGTCGATAGGTTCCCCTGGGATCATGTCTAACCAATGCATGGACTCCTTTTTTAGACATGGGTACATGGCTTGTGCAGTAGAGTTCTTGATCACCATGGAGAAGATATCACATGATCACCAGCATTACCATGTGGATATCTAAGCATTTCTTGGAAAGAATGAAAGATTGTTTGAACCATTTCCAGCAGGGAGACCACCTGACAGAGGATTTGAGCATGTCATTGATATAGAATAGGGGTCGAAGGTTGTAATCACCACACCATATAGGCATCTAAAGAGGTTCAAGGATGAAATAGATAAGTCCATAAAGGAGCTTCTAGAGATGGTACATATCATGCCTAGTTTTATTCCCTTCTCTTATTCAGTTGTATTGGTGAAGAAGAAGGATGGAACTATGAGGATGTGCATAGACTATAGAACATTGAAAAAGAATATCATCAAAAATTGATACCCCATATCTAAGATTGATGATTTGATATACGAGTTGCATGGGGTAGTGTAATTCTCAAAAGTTGATATATGATCAGGATGCCACCAAATTCGGGTCAGAGAGGAGGATATCCATAAAACAATATTCAGGTGTCACTATGGTCACTATGAGTTTCTAGTCATGCCCTTTTTGTTGACTAATGTACCAGATACCTTTCAATCATGCATGAACCATATATTCAACAAAAAGTTGAGGAAATTATTACTATATTTCTTTGACAATCTTTTGATCTACAGTGGGATGTGGGAGGAACATCTAAAGCATGTAGACAACATTCTCATGGCCATTATGGAGGAACAGTCTCTTTTTTCCAAGGAGATAAAGTGCAAGTTTGGGTTGACAAAGATCCTTTATCTGGGGCATGTGATTGGTTTTGAGGGAGTAAATGTTCATCAGGAGAAGATCCAGACAATATTGTATTGTCCCACCCCCATATCACTCACAGATTTGCAAGGATTCTTCAAGATATGCATCTATTATAGGCGCTTTCTGAAAGAATTTTCACAATTGATTGTGCCATTGAAAAACCTCACCAAAAAGAGGGCGTTTCGATGGTCATAGGACACACAAGTAGTATTCAACAGAATGAAGAGAGTTATGAGAATTTTCTCGTATTATCACTCCCAGATTTCACACAGCTTTTTTTCCTAGAGTGTGACACATCTGGTGAGGGGATGGGAGCATTTGATGCAAAACCGACACCTGATATATTTCGAGAGAAAAAATATAAGAGAGTCAGAGAAGATTTATCTAATCTATGATAAGTACATTTTTGTCATCATGCATGCATTGGCCAAGTTTAGAAAATACCTAGTAGAAGGATGCTTTGTGGTTAGGACTAACCACAATAGCTTGAGATATTTCTTGGAGTAGTGGGACCAAAATGAGAGACAACAGAAATGAGTGATTAATGTGTAGGCATATGGTTTTGACATCCAATATGTAAAGGGGAAGAAGAACATATTGTTGACGCTTTATTCAGGAGACCTGTAGCCTTATCCATGATAGAGATCTCAGCAGACTAAAAATCCATTCTTTTGGTGGAATACTCCAATAATACCTTCATTTGTGAGTTGATGGAGGGATGTATTCAAGATAGCAGGTACAGGGTAGTGGATGACATCATCAACTACAAATACAAGATCTATATTTTTCATGATTCCAAACTCAAGGATAATATTTTGAGGGAAGTACATGATGCACCATTGGTAGGGAACTAGGGGAGAGTAAAGCTCCCAAGGACAAATATTTGTTGCAAGAAATCCAAGACATCTTGAGAGTCTTGAAGAAACATTTGCAGGCCACTCAAAATCAGCAGAAGATGTATGCAGATAGGAACATGGTAGAATGCATCTTTAAGGTTGGGGACCTAGTATTTCTTAGGTTGCAACCTTACAAATATTCATCGTTAAAGAAGAGTGGTTCAGAGAAGTTGAAGCCTTGATTTTATGGACCCTACAAATTGATCAGGAGAGTTGGAGAGGTAACATATGATCTGTAGCTATCATAGGCTAACAATATTTATAACACCTTCCATGTATACTACCTCAAGAAGGCATTGGGACATCATGTCACTACTTCAGTAGATCTTCCTCCATTAGATGAGGAAGGGAAATTGGTTCCGGCCCCCGAGAGGATTCTTTATTTCAAGGAGAATATCTTGAGAAGAAAATTCATTCGAGAATACTTGATCGTATGGAGAGTATTTCCCATAGAGGATGCCACTTGGGAAGGAGAGCATATCTTACAGCACCATGATCTATTTTTTCTTGAGGAAAAAAATTCTTGGGAAGGGAGGATTGTAATGCCTCCTTCCAATTGATCATGACAGAGGATTACTTAATAATCTATACAACTCTTGTAGGATATCATCAACAAGGACAAGGGATTCAAGGAGGTTTATTTGGTGTCACTAGGTTAAAATAATGGAAAATCCTAAAGTGACATTAAATAAAAATAAATAATTATATTTAAATGAAATTAGAGGGAAAATAAAGTGAGGGTTTGATTTGGTCAAAAAGGGAAAAGATCTAGAAGTCCCGAAGGAAGAGATAAATAGAGAGGTAACCCTTCTCTTTGGAATTATTATTTGATATCTCATTTTGGAGTTCTCTTGGAGCTATTGTTTCGTTGGGTTTTAGAAAAACCCTTCCATTACTATATTTTAATTTTGGTAGAGAAATATCCACCCGCTAGACAAGAGGGGAGTCAACCTAGGATTTCCATTAGATCTTCAGCTTGACATTTATATTCAGTTGTAGGTTTTCACAGGAATTTTTTAAGGTTTCAGAAGAGGTTGATCCATAATTACGTAGGTTTCAGCAAGGTTTCATAGAAACCATGGTTAAGGGCATCCCCATGGGTTGAGTATAGGGTGTCCCGTGAGGCCCCGCTAGACTTCCATATTCGTCTTTTGAGGACCTCTATGATCAGTGTTGTAGCAGGCCATTTGGACCGCGTTCATGAGAGTTATAGTATGGATTGGAAGGTTTCTCACAAAGTGGACATTACTAGAGAAGAGCACTCTAGGGCTTGGAGAGCCTTGAAGTAGTGGACATCATAGATTGGCATCATTCCAAGTTTTCTTTGTATTTCTTATGTTAGTAGATTATGTAGTTTCTTTGCAACCATTAGATCCATGTGTTTAGAAGCATTTGGAAGCTATTATTACAACCATTATATATCTTTTTACTATTGTGATTTGGTCGTTTCCAAACATAATAAGATTCCATGGTTATCTGTTTTATTTTCTGTGTAATGAATGCATACAATATGCTTAGAAAATTACAATAGAAGCAAACTATTTGTAAGAATTTAACAACAAGATTAATGCAAAGTGTTTGACACATTTACACAAGGAGAAATAAAAAAATTTGGATATTAAACATAATATTCCCACCCAACCTAGTTAGGGACTTTAAAACTTCTTACACCCACCCTCTTACATGAGTTTAATGATTGGCTTGGGGAACACTCAACAAAAAATGGAATATTTATACACAATGATAATAATTTCATAAATGTGGGTTGGATATTAACCCATGAATAAAATCCCCCTTGGACCTCTCTCTCTTGTGGAATCATAGCTCCCCATCATTTTTGTCTCTCTTGTAACACAACCAAGGACTATTGTCCTTATTAATAAATTCAATGTACATAATACATAATTTGTCCCCCGTCCATATTAATAAATATGATCTCTTTCCCCAAGCATATCGGTTCACCAGCCTATATGATAGTTACACAATTATATTATAATTTGTGGGGATTAAAACTAGGGATGTTACATTTGTATTCTTATGAACTCATGGGACAATGCATGCCATAATATAGAACGAAGTGCTTTTTTAGGTGTCATATGCACTGATTGCCATTATTTATAAAAATGCACTGGTGTGAACTATTGACAAAAATCATTGTTTCATAAATGACATAGCATACAATAATATTTATCATTTCAAAATTTTACAATGCCCATGTTTAAAATACATATCAGGGCCCTAAATATAATGTGTGCATTGGTTCTTTATGTTTAGTATACACATTGGAACTTTAAATATAATGTATGCACCAGTGCTTAGTAAAAATAACAGCATCAACATCTCACCTCGATTATTCAAAATTTCACTACCCTTCGGTGCACAGGGTAATACAAGAACCATTACATACTAATTATACAAGCACCAAGGAACATGCTAACTTAAATGCATTGATTCATACATAAACCAAAAATCATTGGTGCTTCATATGCAAAACATTTGAGGCCGGTGCATAGAAATTATAAGAAAATTGGTGCTCTGCATACAACAGAAAAGGAGAGACCAATGTGTAATAATTATAAGTGAACATGTTCTTTTGTCTTAAATGTACGCACCAAGGTAGGTTGGTTAAGAGTGCACCAGTATTTTTTGAAAATAAAAGCACCAAAAAAAAACCTCTTCTACAACCTTTTTCTGCCCAAATTTTTTTAGTTACATGGAACATTTGTCAAAACCTCTTCTAAAACCTACTCTTCAAATAACGGAGTTTTTTTAGAAAAAATTTCCAAACCTTGTAACACCAAAATCCTCTGCAAAAACCTTTACTACAAGGTGTTTTCCTTGTAGTGTAGTTAAGAGGTAATTGTAACAAACAAACCCACAAAGGTTTTGGTTCCCTTCTCATCATATAAGTCAACTTATTTTTCATTTACATCTTATAATATGTGAATCTTTACTTCCCTTTCATTATTAATGGAGGGAATCTCTATATCCATTCTCATGCCATCATATTTTGAAACAAATGAAGATAGTGTATGACATAGGGATATGGGAAATATCAATTTCTTAATTAATTCATGAAAAGAAATGTTGTGGACATTAGTGTCTTCATATTATGCAGTTGTTCATATAATTAATAATCATAACATACAATAATGACATAGTGAGGAGGAACATCCTCATACTTCCACATAACCCCAACATGTATCCTACCTCTATAAAATTCATAACAACCACCCACAAGTAAACCAAATGCTTGATTAAACACATGACATATATCTTTTTAAGAATCACCACAGCTAATGAAAAATGAAAATCTCTACAACCATCAACAATTATCCTATCTCAAGAAAATTCATAACAACTATCCACATGTAAATCAAACGTTTGCTTAAACACATGGCATATATCTTCTTAAGAATCACACCACAACTAATGCAAAATGAAAATATCGACAACCATTATTGCAAAAACCAATTTAAACCTCATATTTTGACATTTATAAAGAAATCAGCCTATAATCATCACTATTAAAATCCCCAAATAAAGAGAAAAGGTAGAACAAAAACTATTTTACAACCTCATATTTTGACATTTCTAAAGAGAATTAATATGTAATCATCAATGCAAAGAAGAATATCAATCAACAATCATTAGTACAAAGAAGAGGACCAACCTACAATCATCACTATGATTATCCTTTGAAACAGAGAAAGGGAAGAATGCAATTTATAAGTTCACAAGAGAGAAAATTGAATTGGCATGGAAAACTTCGAAGCTCACAAAGTAGACATTGTGATGTCCCAATGGAATTAAATTGTTCACACATATATCCATGTAAATAATCATAACCCTATGTATACTTACATTGTTGTTCACACATATATCCATGTAAATAATCATAACCCTATATATACTTACATTCTTGTTCACACATATATCCATGTAAATAATCATAACCCTATGTATACTTACATTATTTTTCACAAATATATCCATGTAAATAATCATAACCCTATATATAATTACATTTATGTGTATCCTTATATAAATTCTATAAAAACATGTATAGAGATAAAAAAAAATTATATAAATCAATTATTTTATATACATAAAAATATGTGTGAGAGATTAATTGATGTCTTAATTATATGTATATGTGTATCCTTATATAAATTCTATAAAAACATGTATAGACATAATTTTTTTTTATATAAAACAGTTATTTTATATACATAAACATATGTGCGTAAGATTAATTGATGTCTTAATTATATGTATATAAATATACCAGTGTATATATGTAACACCCATGTTTCCTCCAGTCTGTAAATATAAGTATTATCATGACCAAACTATAAACATATCGGTTAGGTGATCATGGGAAGACAATGGACCTTGATTTATTTTGTGAAATGAAAATTTGATTTTTAATGCAATAGCGAAATGTTGAACTACTATTGAAGCGATGGCCTTCACGGGTTACAATGTCATGGGAGGAATGGTGCAAGAGGGAGGTAATTACTGGTTGAAATGACCCTGCCAAGAAGTACCTTGTCAAATCAAAAGCAATGCAAACCCTAAATTTTCCTTTGCACGAAATATTGATTACCAGTCAAGCTAGTAACTGGGTAGTCTACTCGAGAATTAAGGAAGGATGGGAAGAATACCATCAATAAGATTTTGACATGACCCACTAGGTCTTGGGGAAGACCACAAGAAAAGAGGGTGAGGATAGACAGAAGGGGGAGGACGCACATGGTTGGGGAAGAGGCATGAGCATGGGAAGATAGATGGGGGAGAGAATTCTATGGTTCATGCATCAAGGAAGGGCATCTTAGTTGACTTTCCCTGAAAAATATAGCAGAAATCCTCTTGTGGAAACGCACCCTGGCTCGGGGGTGTCTATCTATAGAAAAGAATAGCACAACCTTTCCTATGGTTGGGTGGAGAGTGATTCACCCTTCAGTAGTAGCTATCATATCTCAAATTTTATAGATAAGTAACTCATGATTTTTTTGTATTGATTTAAATGTGTGTATGGTTGAATGAATAGTATGATGTTTTTGGATATGAATACTCGACATGTGAGCTTAATTGTGTATTATGTAGATATTTTGTAATTGCATAGAATATATATGTGTGTGTGTGTGTGAAAAGATTGGTATTCCTAATTGCGGGTAGTCTATGTCTTTTGTAAAATAACTGCAAGTATATGTCTATGAAAAATCTTGAGTGAATGGTAAATATGAGAAGGATATGAACCTATATAGTCATCATGGATGTGCATAACCTAAATCTATGTTCTAACATGAGTGGAAAGATGTCCCTTATTATTGTGCATATTGCTATAACCCTTCTTATATATATATATATATATATATATATATATATATATATATATATATATATATATATATACTAGTTCACCACGGGGTTGGGGCGCCCAAAATTAATAAGTCTTTCGGAAAATGGGGTGATACAGAGAAACCCTAGAAAATCCATGGAGTGCCTTGGACAAGCGCAAGGTCCCTAAGACTTGGTAAGTCTTGTAAAGGACTCAGAAAAAGACTTTGTGAAAGTGACTAAGTCCTAGAGTGGATTATAAAGCCAAGGGAAACCCTAGCTTGCCTCAAAAAATTGTGACCTTTGATTTATCACGAAGGTTAAATCTGGACCCTCTATCGAAATGAGGGTGAGGTTTGATCTCAATTTTTGATATGGAGGAATGGAGATATCATGAACCTCAATCAGATTTGGTCGCGAAAACCATAGAGTATGCATCGCAAATCAATGAGGATTGTTGATTCATCAAAGGATGGCTACGATGGATTGAGGACCGTTTGATCCGTCATGGTGGACATAGTTGGAGTCTAAGGACACATAAGAACCAATGTCCTCATATCATTTGTATTCAATATTGTGATTGGTTATCACTATAGATCATTAGAGTGAGCATTATCAAATTCCCTTGGTCCGAGTAGCCCAGCAGGCCCAAAGTGGAGGTGCTCCGAAAGGTGAATTCCGAGGAATAATTTGAACCGTTTGATCAAGGAGAAATAGAAATATCAACCATACTCATAGGAGGTTGGTCTAAGTGATCATGGATATCAGGAATGGATTGAATCTTATGGGAGTACTTCAAGGTATAATATGGTCGGTTCATCGAAGGGTGGCTACAAGGAATTTTGGTCGTTGATTTGTCACAAGACTTACCATTTCTCATGATTAGTTGTACAAAAGGGAAGTGATTTTAGAGTGATGGAGGATCTATCTTGTGGGTTATCATGTCATCGCTAGGAAAAGTGTTAACACTTGACTGGACAATCTGAGCTTACCTCTGACAACACGTACACCACGTCAAGTCCACGTGGGGATCCATGTGTGGAACAATGGTCGTTCCACGTGTCATGGTATTTTGGCATAGTGAGGGAATGGTCATGACACAATATGAGTGCCACGTGTCATGCAAACGTGTCTTGGGGGTGACAAGTATCTCCCTAGGAGTGGCCCATTATCAAGGGTTGTACAAGACGAATATTGGGAAACCTTATGTACTCACCCGAATCCTCGTCGTTAGATCTCTGGGGAGGAGATCTTGACCATCCACCATAAGGAGCCTTTCGGCTTGAATCATGGGGATACACCTCTATGGAGGAACTCCGAGAGGAGATCCTAGTCATTGATCCATATAAATCGAAGGAGCTCTGAGAGGAGATCCTACTTGTTGATTCGTCAAAATTGAAGGAGCTCTGGGAGAAGATCATGTATGTCCCTCACAACAAAATTCGCGGAATGGATCAGGGAGTTATACTTCAATGGGGAAGCTCTAAGATTAAATACAAATCTTCGATCTGCCAAGGTATAAGAAAACCCACAATCATCTTGGACCATCGATTTTCAGTTGAGGGTTTAAGCAGGTTACATGGATGGTGCCACATGTCATGACGTAGTTAGTGCCACATGTTGAGCATAGAAGATTCCACATGGCATATAAATTTATCACTTGTAGGTGAAATTCTGTGGAAATTATGAGTGCCATGTTTCATGCAGGTATGGTGTTACATGTCAAGAGTATGAAGCATAGTCAAAGAGCTCCGACAAGATCCTAGCCATATATCGCCAAGTCCCTGGAATTGTCTTGTGTCAGAGGATGGATGCCTCCAGACTTGGTAGTCAGAGGGTGTAGAATAAATTGTCATGGGAACACTCTGATGGGAGGATCCTGATAGCTATGGAAGATGACAACGATTGTCCACTAAACATTGGTCGAGGTGTGACACATATGTTCCATGAAGTATAGTGCGTGTACCAGGAAAGCCACATCAGTGCCACGTAGGAGGACAAGTGTGATAGAGTTCCATGTGGGTGACACGTGGCCATAATTTTGAGAAGCCATAACTTTCAATCTAGAGCTCATCTTTGAGAAAAATTATAGTCGTTGGAAAGCTATTGATGAGAAGAAGACAATGGTTCCATTAAAAGGAAGTTTTGAATGGGTTAAGGGAAATGAAATTTTAATATCCCATTCCCTTAAGAGCTACTTAGGGGTTTGGGCATGTTACAGAGTGGTATCAAAGCAGGCAACTACAGTTGTCCTGCTTGGACTCTGAGAGTCTAACAAATTATATTAGAAAAACTATAATGGGTAGGGCACGCTACCTTACCCTATTCATAAATCCCTAGTAATATCTAGCCATATGACAAGGCGCTTAAGACTTTGAGTGCTTTACCAATTTTTCCAAGAGGTATTTTCCCCATAGTGTAGTAGGAGGTCGGGGTGCTAATAGAACCACCCTCAGGAGTGAAATTGTGGCATTATTAACCACCACGTGTCCCTTAGTGTATATTCTAAAACCACCAACGTGGAGTAACATTTGTTTTTTAACTCATGTGCGACTTATGTGTGTGATTTTGATCGGAACCATTGATCGTTTAGTGTAAACCATGGCTATTTTCACATTATATAACAATGTGTATCATTGATTTGACCATGATCAACGATCATGAGTGTAAATTTCCCACCAAGAATTTGACCATGAATACCATGATCCAATGATGAATATTGAATCAACCTTTTGATCTAACAGTTCGAGAATCATTGTTTTACCCAACATATGAATTCAAAAAATTTCATTGTGGAAACAATTAACACCTGAAATATAAATACTAACAATTTCCCTGCATTATTATTCGTGAGGATTTATTTTAAACCTTACTACTGAGAAAAAAAAAGAAAAAAAGGATGAGATTGTATGCCACTCTTGCATGAATAAAAATTAATTGTACGTTGTTGTTATATGTTTAATGATGAAACAATTTTCTTTTATAAAAATATCCTATGTTGTTTATAATATGGTGGATAATCAACTAATGAAAATTGTTGATCATCGGCACTTAACCAATCAGTGACCTTCCAAAAAATATATAGTTGAGAGGATGGTCACACGTCATGAATGGGGAAAGAGCTACCATAACAAAGAATAATAATATGATGAAAGGAGAGTGGTATATACCCCTCCAAATCTAGATGGGACTGTGAGGAGTCTCATGGAATATCTACAAATCTTTAACGTTGATAATGATAGGCTAATGAAAGAGAAGTAAAAACAAATTGAATTAAATGTAATCCTACTGCAAACTCTATCAGATATACAAACACAATTATAGCATGGACCATCAGCTAGTAATGTGCACAAACACCAGCATGAGAAAAACCCATAGTCTGCATGAGATACATAGGCATGGTTCTTAAAGAAGTAATGCAAGAAGAAGAACTCCCAAGAAGGCTCTTTTTGGAGCCAAGAGGCATGCCAAAACTAAATACTCATCTGAATATTCCTTTAGTGAAGGGGCAGAAAGCTCCAAGGAACTATCCAACAATGAGACTAGTTCACATTCTCAGACGAAAAAGAAAGAAGAGGAAGCACTCCAAAGGGTGTTGACCCTAAAGAATTTAAGAAATCCAAGCCACCCACTTTTTTGTGGAAATCAAAAGGGGCAAGAAGCATAAGCTTGGCTACTTGTCATGAATAAGTATTTCAGAGTTCATGATTACTCTGAAAATTAAAAGGCCAAAATAGCCATATTTAACCTGAATGGAAAGGCCTTTATTTGGTGGGAGGACCTTAGAAATGTAAATGGAATCCAAGAAAAGGAGTTGCCTTGGGGTAAATTTGAGAAATATTTCAATAAGAAATATTTTTATAAAAGGTACTATGATTAAAGGACTAAGGAGTTATATGAACTCCAGCAGGGACAACTCACCATAGATGAGTATATCAATAAATTTCTGGAATTATTGAGGTGCGTACCCTATATAAAGGATGAAAAGGTGAAAATGAAGTGATTCCTTAGTGGGATACCTAAATCCTTCCAGAAAAATATTGAGTTTGATGAACCTAAAACCTTGGAATATTCCATTCGAAAGGATAGGTATTGCTATGAAAAATCCAATCACAAGGCAAAACGTCCCAAGGATTGGAAGAAGAAAGGTAAAATGGGATTCAAGAAGAAAGGGGCTAAGCCCTCAAAGTTCAAGAACTATGGGAATAGTTCTTGGATGATCCTTCCCACTAAAAGTGTTAATCAACAAAACTTTCCATCTCATAGTGGAAATAAAACCTTTGGATCGACCCCAAAGAAGGCTGAGAGTACAAAGAAAGAACCATTAAAATGTTGGGGATGTGGGGAAGAACATTTACTGAGGAACTTCCCTCATATGAATCCATATAGTAGGAGAGTCTACAATGTCCAAGAGGCTACCATGGTTGGTGATGTGGCCAAGAGTATACCAAAAAATTATGCATCTTTGGACAATAGACAAGTAGACCACCAAACCTCAGTAGTGGAAATGGAAGGTATGATTTCCAACCATCTTGTTTCTATTTGGATTTACCCTGGTTCTAATTTGATTTATATTTCCCCTCAAATTGTTGAAAAGTGTAAATTATAGCAAGAAAAACATGTTAAACCATGGCTGGTACAGGTAGCCAATGGAACAAAAAGAAAAGTAACAAAGGTCATAACAACATGCCAAATCATTATGAATGGATTGTCTACCCAAGAAACCTTAAAAATCCTTCCTCCAGGATCTTATGACATGTTGATTGGCATGGATTGGTTGGCTGCCCACAAATCCAAGATAGATTGTTATAACAAAACATTAGAGTTTGAAGATGAGGAAGGGAAGAAAAGGACCCTACAATAAATTCAAAAGTTTGTCTCAGTTAGACACATATTATCCCTTCAAATGAATAAGTATTGTAGGAAAGGATGTCCTTTGTATGTAATACAAGTACTGAACTTATTTGAAGACCATAAACCAAGATTAGAAGATTATATTGTATTGACAGAATATACAACTGTGTTTCATGAAGAGGTATTGGGCCTACCTCCAACAATAAACATTGATTTCTCAATAGGACTTGTACCTGGGGAAGTACCAATGTCTAGAGAAACTTATAGGATTAGTACCCCAGAGCTAGTTGATCTCAAATTACAACTAAAGGAAATTTTGGATGAGGGTTATATTCATCCTAGTGTATCTCCTTGGGGAGCACCATTCTTGTTTGTGAAGAATAAGGATGGCACACTTAGGTTGGTCATATACTATAGACAACTTAACAAAATTACCATTAAAAATAAGTATCCCTTGCCAAGAATTGATGACCTATTTGACCAGTTAAGGGGTGCTACAATATTCTCCAATATCGATTTGAGATATGTATACCATCAAATCTGAATCAAGGACAAAGACATCCAAAAAACAATGTTTAGCACAAGGTATGAGCACTATGAATTTGTGGTGGTTCCATTTGGTATTAGTAATGCATCATCCACCTTCATGTGCCTGATGAATAGTGTAATCAACAAGTTCTTAGATAGATTTGTATTATTTTTCATTCATGATATCCTAATTTATTCCAAGAGTATAGAATAGCATGAAGATCACCTCAAGTTGGTACTTCAAGTACTAAGAGAGAACAAGCTCTATGCAAATCTTAGTAAGTGTGAATTTTTCGAAAAGAAATTCCACTACTTAGGCTATGTTACCTATGAGAAAGGAATGACAGTTGATCCTGATAAGATCAAATCCATTATAGATTGGCCTTCCCCAAAATGTGTAACTGATATCAAATCATTTGTGGGCCTAGGAGGATACTATAGGAGATTCATAAGAGTGTTTTCCAAAATTGGTCACCCAATCACCTCTCAACAGAAAAAGGGAGTTAAATTTGTTTGGATAGCAGAGTGTGAGGAAATTTTATAGTAGCCGAAACATCTCTTAACCAATGCCCCAATGTTGAAAATTGTAGATCGAAATAAGGACTTCCTTGTATGTACATATTCCTGCAAATAAGGACTAGGAGGAGTCCTCATGCAAGAAGGGCATGTAATCTATTATGAATCCATAAAATTGATTAAACATGAAATAAATTATGTGACTCGTGACTTGGAATTAGATTACATAGAGAATGCTTTAAAAACATGGAGGCGTTACCTCCTTGGAAGAAAATTTGTGCTCATGACAGATCATAGTGGGATGAAGTATTTCCTTAACCAACCCAAACTAAAATCTAGAACAGCTAGGTGGATGGCTCTCGTTAGTGAGTTTGATTTTGAGATCAAACACATTAAAGAGAAATAAAATAGGGTGTTTGATTCCCTTAGTAGAGGCATGAAAGTGATCCACATGGTAGATGTAAGTACCTATGAAAAAAACCTCAAATAAATAGTTAAGGGTGAACGTGAAGTAGATGAATTTTTCAAGACTGTAAAGGCATATCTAGAACAAGATCCCACACGGATGAAATATGACGGTTATCAATTGATGATTCATGGCCTGCTAACTTACAAAGGAAGGTTGTACATTCCAAATTGTGATGACTTGAAGAGGTTCATTATGGATGAACTACATAAAAGACCATATATCGGTCATCCTGGTTACCCAAAAATGATCATAGCCACCAATAAATTGTTCTATTGGCTAGGAATGAAAAAGGACATAGTTGTATATTTAGCTAAATTTTTGGAATGAAAAGAAGTTAAGTTGGAACACAAGCATCCAGCTGGGTTGTTACAGGCCCTACCAATTCCAGAATGGAAACAGGAAACCATTTAAATGCAATTTATCACAAGATTACCCAAAGAAACCAAGCAAAATGATGCCATCATGGTATTTGTGGACAAGCTTAGAAAAGATGCTCACTTTGTTCTGTTAAAATCCACTTGCAAGGAAATATATATATATATAGCTAATATATTCATGAAATAAATATTTAGGCTACATAGGATGCCTAAGGAAATCATATATGATAGAGATGAAAAATTCACCTTAGAGTTTTGGAAATCTTTGTTTACTGGTTGTGGAACAAAATTGTTGTTTAGTACAACCTTTCACCCTCAAATTGATCGGAAAATAGAGAGGGTAAACCGAGTATTGGAGGATATTTTAAGGATGCATGTGATGCATCATCCCAAGAAATGGTAAGAATACCTACCCCTGGTAGAATTTTCCTACAACAATGGCTACCAGGAATCCTTAAAAATGAGTCCCTTTGAGGCTCTCTATTGCAGAAAATGCAATATCCAAATCAATTGGGATAATCCAATGGAAAAAATTACACTTAGGATGGACATGTTTATGGAGTTAAAACAACAAGTAACTTGAATTAAGAAAAATTAAAAAGTGTCCCAAGACAAACATAAGAGCTATGCAGACAAAAAAAGAAGTCATAAATAGTTCAAAGTAGGAGATCATGTGTATCTTTGAATAAGACCCAGAAGAAGCTCTTAAAGAATCAAAACATGTGCCAAGTTGGTGCCCATATTTTGTGGACCTTTTGAAATTTTGGACAGAGTGGAACTTGTATCTTATAGATTAGATTTACCTCCCATGGTAAAAGAACATAATGTTTGAATGTTTCATTGATAAAGAAATATGTACATGATTTTGTTCACATAATTAACTGATTTGTGATCCAGGTGGATCCAAATGGAGAATTCCTACCAGAGCCACAGCGTATCCTAGACAGGAAAGAGATCCCTCTCAGAAACAAAACCATTGCATAGGTCAAGGTGCAATGGAAACACTTTGGTCTCAATGAAGCTACCTAGGAAATGGAGGATGCCATGAAATAGGCATACCCTTTTTTGTTCATTGTTGTATATAGATTTTTTGCAGTAGATGAAATATAATTATTATCATGACCACAATATAAATAGATTGATTAGGTGATCATTGGAAGACAATGGACCTTGATTTATTTTGTAATATGCATATTTGATTTTTAATGCAATAGGGAAATGTTGAACTACTATTGAAGGGATGGCCTTCATAGGTTACGATGTCATGAGATGAATGGTGCAAGAGGGAGGCAATTACTGGTTGAAATGGCCCTGCCAAAAAATACCCTATTAAATTAAAAACAATGCATACCTTGAATTGTCCTTTTCCCAGAAACTTGTTACGAGTCAAGTTGGTAGCTCCATAGTCTCTTCAATAATTAATAAAGGATGGGAAGAGTACCATCAATAATATTCTAGCACAACCCACGAGGTATTTGTTATTGGATAAATCCGTAGGTGCGGACACTAACCGATCTCCCTAGATCCACCTTGATCTAGAACAAAGCAAGACAGAACATGACTCTTTCCATAGATTTTGATCATTGAATTAAATAGGAGGTAAGAACAAATAACATGCCTTATTATCGCTTCCTATGGTCTTTGTTGCTCCCGCTTCACTCCAGTGCTCTCCTGTAGTCAATACCAAGACAACAGAAACCAACCAAAGTGAAGAAAGCACGATCTATTCAACGATCAATCTATGTATATGATCAAGGAATTATACAATAAAGTGGAAATAGCTTTATGGGAAAGAATCATATTACTGTATCATATTAAATGTGAAAGAGAGATTACAACCATGACCTTGATGTTGTAAGATCCCTTCCAACTATCCTTCGTTCCCCACACACTTCTTGCTCCAAGGATTTTGAAACCATAGATCTGATAGCTACTCACAATCTATCTTGACAAAGCAAATCTCAAAACCACTCCAACCAAGCTGATAATTCCAAGCCAATCAAGAACAAGCTCATGAACCAACAAAAGATAACTTTCTCCATGAGAACTCCTCTCCTTTTATAAGTTGAAGAGGATAAGGTGAGGAGGTTAGGATGATCCCACTAAATCATGAAAGCGAGTAAGATCCAAACCATTCGGATGCCACCTCACCATAGAAGTTTCTCCTTCTAGAATATTTGAGAAAACGCTCATTTTTCCCACGTGTAGGCATTCTCGCACCCTAGATATAGAGAAAACTATGAACATCTCGCACCCTAGCTATAGTGAAACCTGCGAGAATGGGTCATTATCGCACCCTGCCTATATAGAAACCTGAAAACCTCCTTTTTTATAAGGTTTTTACATAGGAAAATGCAACTTCTTTTCTCAGGAAAAGTTCTTCTCCCTTCTCTCTTTAGTAACTTAGGCCAC
>ML784033.1:408874-453304 GCA_009831015.1 Picea engelmannii
AAAGCGAACTATTCAGAAGAAATCTGATCTTTCCCTAAACAATTCTAAAGAAAACACATGCTTTGTAATTGAAAGACACTCAAAGTAAGAGACTAATCCTTCAAAACCAAACAAAGCAAAGATGGATAAAAGCAACTCAAAGATTGTCAAGAATATTGTAAACAAATCAGACAAGATCCAATCCAAAAAATTTACAGAAAAGTTCGCAGCCTAGCAATATATTACGGTACGAGAATTAGGTATTCTCGTAGGCTAGACATTGGTAGGGCGTGAGAAGTTCGCACTGAACCTAACAATAGGATGCGAACATCAATGATTCTCGCAGTCCACAGATAGGTATAGTGAGAGAATGTCTGTAATCAAAGAAAATTTTGAAAAAAGACAAAGAATCTAAGTGAACTTCTAGATCCAGAGAGTCTGGATGGATGTCCCACAGACTCAGAGACCAGAAAACAAGCAATCAAAGCAAGGGAAACTAGACTAACTAGGAAACAATCCGTTCCCCAGTGGAGACGCCAATTTTGTTATTGGATAAATCCGTAGGTGCGGACACTAACCGATATCCCTAGATCCACCTGGATCTAGAACAAAGCAAGACATAACATGACTCTTTCTCTATATTTTGATCATTGAATTAAATAGGAGGCAAGAACAAATAACATGCCTTATTATCGCTTCTTATGGTCTTTGTTGCTCCTGCTTCGCTCCAGTGCTCTCATGCAGTCAAGATCAAGACAACACAAACCAACCAAAGTGAAGAAAGCACTATCTATTCAATGGTCAATCTATGTATATGATCAAGGAATTATACAATAAAGTGGAAATATCTTTATGGGAAAGAATCATATTACTGTATCATATTAAATGTGAAAGAGAGATTACAACCATGACCTTGATGTCATAAGGTCCCTTCCAACTGTCCTTCATTCCCCACACACTTCTTGCTCCAAGGATTTTGAAACCATAGATCTGATAGCTACTCACAATCTATCTTGACAAATCAAATCTCAAAGCCACTCCAACCAAGCTGATAATTCCAAGCCAATCAAGAACAAGCTCATGAACCAACAAAAGCTAACTTTCTCCATGAGAACTCCTCTCCTTTTAAAAGTTGAAGAGGATAAGGTGAGGAGGTTAGGATTATCCCACTAAATCATGAAAGCGAGTAAGATCCAAACCATTCGGATGCCACCTCACCATAGAAGTTTCTCCTTCTAGAAGATTCAAGAAAACGCTCATTTTTCCCACGTGTAGGCATTCTCGCACCCTAGATATAGAGAATAATGTGAACATCTCGCACCCTATCTATAGTGCAACCTGCAAGAATGGGTCATTCTTGCACCCTGCCTATATAGAAACCTACGAACTTCCTTTTTTATAAGGTTTTTACATAGGAAAATGCAACTTCTTTTCTCAGGAAAAGTTCTTCTCCCTTCTCTCTTTAGGAACTCAGGCCACTGACCCCTCTGAAGGCAATAGATAGGTTTACATCATTAACGATCATAGGGATGATGAAAATAATGTGTAACAGTATTTGAGAATACCACATGAAAAGAAGAGGAGGACATACATAAGGGGGAAGATATACACGGTTGGGGAAGAGGACTGAACATGGGAAGATAGATGGAGGAAAGACGTATCTAGTTTAGGCATCAAGGAAGGGTAGATTATCCGACTTTCTATAAAAAAATATTTCAAAAATCCTCTCCGGGCATCACAACCTAGCTCGGGGGTGGCTATTTGTAGTAGTGCATAGCACAACCTTGCCTATGGTTGGGTGGAGAGAGGTTCACCCTTCAGTAGTATCCAGTATATCTCAAATTTTGTAGATAAGTAACTCATCTATTGTTGTGTAGTAATTTAAATGTGTGTATGGTTGAATGAAAAATATGACACTTTTGGATATGAATACTCGACATGTGAGCTTAATTTTGTATTCTTGATATGTCTTGTAATTGCATAGAATATATATATATATATATATATATATATATATATATATATATATATGAAAAGTCTCGTATTTCTAATTGCAGGTAGTCTTTGTCTTTTGTAAAATAACTGCAAGTATATGTCTGTGAAAACGCTTGCGTGACTAGTAAATATGAGAATGATATGAACTTATATAGTCATCATGCATCTGCATAACCTAAATCTTTGTTCTAACCTGAGTGGAAAGATGTGCTTACTTACTATTCTTACTATTATAACCCTTCTTATATACACACACACGCACACACACACATGTGTGTGTGTGTGTACTTGTTCACCATGGGGTTGGGGCACCTGAAATTAATAAGTGTTTCAGAAAATGAGGTAATACAAAGAAATTCTAGGAAAACCATGGAGTGCCTTCATGAAAAATTGGTAAGTATTATAAAGGACTCAGAGAAAGACTTTGTGAAAGTTGCTAAGTCCTAGAGTGGATTGTTAAGCCAAGGGGAAACCCTATCTCACCTCGAAAAATCATGACCTTTGATTTAGCACAAAGGTTAAATTTGGGCCATCTATCGAAACAAGGGTGAGGCTTGATCTCAACCATTAATTTGACTAAACGGAGAGATCCTGACCCTCCATCGTATTTGTTCATGAAACTCATAGAGTATGCACCCCAAATCAACAAGGATCGTTGATTCATACAAGGATGGATACAATGTTTTGTGGACCGTTGGATCTTTCGTGGTGGAAATAATTAGAGTCTAAGGACACATAATACCCAATGTCCTCACAACCATTGGATTTGGCATGGCGATTGGTTCTCATCATATATCGTGAGGGAGAGCATTATCAGAGTCCCATGGTTGGATTAGCCCAGGAGGCCCAAAGTGGAGGCGCTCTGAAATGGGAAGTCCGAGGAATAATCTGAACCATTTGATCAACGAGAAAGAGCAATCTCGATCGTCCTCAAAGGAGGCTAGTAAGAGTGATCATGGATACTGGGAATGGATTGACTCCAATGGGAGTACTCTGAGGTAGAATCTGGTCAACTGATCGAAGTGTGGCTATGAGGAATGCCGGTTGTTGATTTTTCACTGGCCTTACCATTTACCATGACTAGTTGTAAAAAATGGAAGTCATGTCAGACTGATGGAGGAGCTAGCCTAGTGGTTAGCATGTCACCGGTAGGATAGGTGTCAGCACCTAATTGGATAAGCCAAGTGCACCCATGAAGATGTGTATGCCACAACAAGTCCACGTGTTGAACGATGGTCATGCCATGTGTCATGGTATTTTGTCATAGTGAGGGTATGGTCATGACATGATATGAGTGCCATGTGTCTCTCGAGCATGTCTTGGGAGTGACAAATTTCTCCCTAGGAGTGGCTCGTTATCAAGGGTCATATGAGAAGAGTATTGGGAAACCTTATATACTCGTTTGAATCTTGGTTGTTAGATATTTGGGGAGGAGATCTTGACCGTCAATTGTAAGGAGCCTTTCGGAGTGAAATGTGGGGATACACCCTGATGAAGGAGCTTCGAGATGAGATCCTAACCATTGATCCATCGAAATTCAAGGAGCTCCGAGAGGAGATCCTAATCGTTGATCCACTGAAATTAAAGGATCTCTGAGAGAAGATCATATTCATCCCTTGCAAGGCACTTTGCGGAATGTATTAGGGAGTTATACTCCAATGGGAAAGCTCCAAGATGAAATCTAAATCGTCGATCCTCCAAGGTCTGAGAAACCCTGCAGTCGGCCTAGACCATCCATTTTAGTTGAGGGTTTAATAAGGTGTCATGGATGATGCCACGTGTCATGATGTAGGTAGTGCCAGGTGTCGAGCATAGAAGGTGCCACGTGTCATGATGCAGGTATTTCCAAGTGTCAAGCATAGAAGGTGCACGTTTCATGATGTACATAGTGCCAAGTGTCGAGCATAGAAGGTTCCACGTAGCATGGCGATTTAGCACCTATAGGTGAACTTCTATGGAAATTATGAGTGCCACGTGTATGGTGGAGATAGTTCCACATGTACTGCAGGGATGGTGGTACGTATCAAGAGTATGAGGCATAGCCCAAGAGATCCAATGAAATCCTAGTTGTCTATTGCCAAGTCCCTGGAACCATTCGATCTATCAAAGGAGGGATGCCTTCAAACTCGATAGTCGGAGGGTACAGAAAACATGGTCATGGGAACACTCCAATGGGAGGATCTTGATAGCTATGGAATACGACAATGAATGTTTGATAAACATTGGCTTAGGTGTGACACGTCTGCGCCATGATTATGGTGCATGTACCAAAAAATCCAATTCAGTACCAAGGGTGATATAGTTCCACATGGGCAACATGTGGCAATTAGGTGTCCATAAATTTGAGAATCCATAACTTTCGATCCGGAGCTCAGTTTTGAGCAAAACTGCAGTCGTTGGAAAGCTCTTGATGAGCAAAAGATTATGGTGCCATCGAAAGGAAGTTGTGAATTGGTTAAGGGAAGAAAAATTTTAATACCCCATTCCCTTAATAGCTACTTAGGGGGTTGGGTGTGTTACAATATCGATAAATATATGTGTTATTACATCAGAAAAAAAATATAAATAATAATTTAAGTGAAAATGGATGTGTTACGATAATCCTTAGAAAATATTTGGAAAATTTTTATTTTGCAGTTTTTATAATTTCATACATTTAATTAAACATATACACAAAATAGTGCACAACTTCAAACATCACAATAAATAAAATGGAAAAACAAATATACCTATTTTTAAATAGATTAAACATAAAAAATTAACTTAATAACTTTTTAATAATTTTGAACTTTCGGTGATGCGAACAACTCTATTGTTTTGTGTGGAATAACTCTACTTATTTGAAATTTGTGGTCTTTGAACTATGTAGCTTTGTGAACTCGATCGTCTTTGAACTTTGTGGTGATGATAATATGTATTTGAACTCTACGATCTCTCTGAACTCTGTGGCGATACATTATGGATCTATAGTTTTGGCTTCTTCAACCCACTAAGCACCTTGGCATGTGTTTGTAAACCAAGTGAGTCAGTTGTTACATTGATTCAAGCTTAATTTAAAATACATTTATAATTTAGTAACGTGTGAAAATTAAAGAGATTTAAAAATAAATATATTTGTTTATTATAAAACAAAATATTAAAATAAATTAATTAAATTTTCAAAAGTTTAATAAGTAAAAGTAGATTTTAGAGATAATAATTAGTATCATTATAATCAATTAAAAAAATTATTTTCCATTTTTCAAGTCAATCCAAAATAACAGTTGTTACTTATTTTCTCTTGTTTTTAATATGAGCACTCCACCACTTCCAAAACCTTATCATGTCGAGGAAAGGCCCCCCAAAGTCACCCTAGAGAGTCTTTACAAATATATAGAATCATTAGAAAAAAGGAGTCAAGAAAGATAAGTAAAACTCCAAATAGACTTAGAGGAAATGCTTGATAAAAAATTTAGACTCTTCAAAGATACTATTCAAACATCGATAGAGGATAGATTGGTAGGGTTCAAGAGTCAATTGCAGACGATGGAGGATAGAATACAAGAAATGAAAAAACAAAAGCAATCAACCCAAGAAGGAGAGGCTGAAGAAAATTGAAACTTGAGAAATAGGATTAAAGAGCTAGAAGAAAAACTAACCAACAATTTGGCCCTAAGTGTTATAGCAAGATTTCCCTCACCCTATGCAAATTTTCTCAGAAGGCCTTGTTCCATTTCCCTATGCAGACTTGAAGCCCATTTTTGCAAATCCCATAGATAAAAACATTATTTTTCCACATATATGTTCCCTATATATTATACAACATGTGTATACGCAGGTTGCACCACTACATCCCGTGTACATCGAATTTTGTGCCCAAAATTAAAAAATGTTGTTGGGTTTCCATGTCACGTCATGAGATCCATGATACTTGATGATCCATATTTTATAAGAAGAATGAAATGAATATAGATTATTAACAGGTGCTTAACATAAAATAACAAAGATACAGTAAAACTAGTTTTCTATTCAATAAGGAAATAAGATGAAACTGTAAAATGCAGTGGAAACTAGCTTGTTAGAATGGTGGCGGCTTATCTCTAAGAAGCGATATGACAGTTGCACTCATTTGAAAGCAAATGATTAAAATGAGCCTCTGAAGGATTTTTTACAATAAAAAGGAATGCCAAAAACCCTAGACATCCAAAAACCTAACCCTAGGAGATAAAACGCCAAAAGTCATGTGGGCCCCGTTTAGGTAAGTTAGTACATCAACTTCATGGGGTCGTAACGTTTGCATATGATCTCTGTTTTAGGCGTATGATAGATTGTTGGAAAGGTATTGTAGAGGATATTAATTTTGGGGGCTCAATCATGCCTTTGTCTATCATTGAGAAGCTCGACCCTGAAAAACCTTCATTTAGGCCCTCAAAATGGCCCCAGAAGTTAAAACTGCTAAAAATAGTAAATTGCCAAAATGGTCAGAAAATTGTTTTGAGCTAGTTGGAATAGGTGGGTGGCCACCGATATCCACCTGGATCAATCCTCTCTCCTTAGGAAGAAATGGTCTCCATTGCATTGATTTCCCCCATCAGATGAGGAAATTTCTGCTGAATTTGGCCCCGGGTGAGCCACTTGCCTTGGTGCAGGAGCTGCCCTGCTTTGATAACTCGATAAAGTTGGATCCTTTGTTGTTGAGTGCCCTTGATCTGTGTGTCAAAAATATGATAGTTGGATTCCTATTGTAAGTATTCGAGGTTGAGATCCATTGGTTTCAGTTTCTCTTCTACGTCTGAGGTGTCCAATAATGGTGGGAAATAAGGGCAAAGGAGATCCATGTTGAACACTCAGTGCAGGCCAAGGAAAGGAGGAATGTTGAGCTCAAAATAATTATCCCCCATGTCCTTGGTGATGGTGTATGACCCATAACGGAGTGGGCGAAGCTTCTAATGGGGTCCTATAAGGCGTTCTTTCTGCAAGTGCAACCAAACTTTGTCACCCACCTGAAACTTATGTGTCACCCGATGTTGATCATGGCATTGGTTGTACTTGTCATTGGAATTATGTAGGATATCCTGAACCTATTGACGGATGTATTGGATCTTCTCAATGAATCGGGTGGCTTTTTCAGCTTCAGTTGGAGAAAGAGATGAGTTGTTCGAGGTGACCGCAAGGGTAAGTGCAACATCTATGGGACCCAATGGTTGGAAACCCAACCCCACTTGAAAGGGGTTATGGCCAGTTGAGCTATGCAGAGCTCATTTGTAGCTATGTTGGACATAGGGAAGGCTCTCATCCCATGTGTTAGGGTGATTTGAATTATACATGCGAAGGATATGCACAATCATTCGATTGATCACCTTGGTTTGGCCATCTATCTGGGGGTGGAAGGTCATGGATTTGGTGAGTTAGGTGTCCAATAGTGACCAGAGGCTCGACCAGAATGTGATGAGAAATCGACTTTCCGATCTGAGACAATGGTTTGTGGGATTCCAAAATGTACCCAGACTCATTCAAATAAGAGATTGGCAGTGGCCTCTGCTGTGATGTTCTTCTTGCAGGCAACCAGAATCGCCATCTTAGAAAAGCGATCAACAACCACAAAAACATAGTCATTCCTCCTCTTGGTGGATGGGAGGCCCAAAATGTAGTCCATTGAGATGGATTCCCATGGCCTGGCAGGAGTAGGAAGAGGGGTGTATAGGCCCTGTTTCTTAGTGGTCGGTTTGGAAGTAGCGCAGGCAGTGCAAGACCTGATATAATTGTTGACATCCTGTCGAAGTTTTGGCCAGTAGAACTGTTTTTGTAGCATCGCCACTGTCTTTTCGACATTGAAGTGTCCTGCCACTCGACTGTAGTGGGCTTCCCAGATCATCTTCAATCACTCGCTTGATGGAACACAGATATGGCCCAGACGACGCAACAACCCATCCTGAAGATGGAAATTATCAACAATTGTGTTCGCGCCCAACATTTGGTAGGTGGTGGTGAAGTTCGGGTCTATCTCATAGATTTGGGGACATCCAAAGGTCTCATGGTTGCAAGAGTCTAGCACCGTGGTGAGTGTCGTGATTTCCGGTCTGCTAAGGCAATCAACGATACAATTGGTGCTTCCTATTTTATACTTGATGTTGAGGTGGAATTGTTGCAAGTATGTGGACCACTTTTGATGGCGATCATTCTGTAATTTTCCTTGTGTCTACATGAACTACATTGACTTATGATCAGTGTGGATGATTGTCTCCTTCCCAAGAATGTAATGTATCCACTGGCGGTAAGTTTGCACAATGGATTACATTTCTTTTTCATAAGTAGGGTACTTTCAGACAACATCTGATAGTGTCTCACTATGATAGACCATGGGGTAGTCATGCTGAGTGAGAATGATGCCCACTACATACTCTAAAGCATATGTCTCAATCTCAAATGGTTGTTGCAGGTCTGGTAGTCAAAGTACTGGGGCTGAGCACAAGCGCTTATTCAAATCATCAAATGCTTGTTTTTGGGACTAACCCCATGAAAATTTATCCTTACCACCAACCCTGGTTATTTGGCTAAGGGCCCATGAAATATAGGGGAATCCCAACACGAACCTGCGGTAGAAATTGGCAAGGCCCAAGAATCTTCGAATCTCGATGAGTGTGGTTGGGGCTAGCCAGTCACGGATGAACTGGATCTTGGCTGGATCCACATGTACAACATGATGACCAATTATGTAGCCTAGATAATGGACCATGTCCAGGATGAAGGAGCATTTTTCCAATTTGGCATATAGCTTGTGCTACGGCAGGTTGTGCAGAACCTGTTGAATATGCTACAAGTGTTCAACCCAAGTCTTGTTGTAAATGAGAATGTCATCCAGATACAACACTACAAAAGTATTGGTGAATGGTCACAAGATATCATCCATCATCCTCATGAAAGTGGTTGGAGAATTTTTCAAACCAAAGGGCATGACCAACCATTCAAAAAGGCCTTTCTTTGACTTGAAGGCGCTTTTCCATACATTTGTCTGTTTTATCGAGACCTGGTGGTAGCCAGACTTCATATCAATATTACTGAAGTATTTGGCCCCCATGAGTTGATCAAGGAGGTCGTTGATTCATGGAATCGGGTACCAGTTTCTGACTGTGATTTTATTCAGAGCCCGGTAATCAATGCAGAGTCACCAGGTTCCATTTTTCTTCTGTACCATCATGATTGGTCTCTTCCAAGGTGATGAGCTAGGATGGATGTGCCCCTTGTGGAGAAATTCTTGGATCTGTCACTTGATCTCATCATTCTCTAATAGAGAGCAGTGATAGACTAGCCCATTGGGAAGCGCTGCACCGGGGGTCATATCGATGGGGTTCTTGACCTGGCAGTGTAGAGGTACCTTGGTAGGTGAGGAGAAGATATATGATTATTCTTCCATGAACTTATCTACTTGCTTTTGTTGTGTGGAGAGGTCGGCTGGAAATACCCTGGATGTGGTTGTGATCTTTCACTTATTCTGAGAATGAATCACGAAGAAGAAAAACTTCCCCATCTTAGAGATGACCTTCCTGCATTTCTTAGCAGAGATCAAGGAAATAGCACTAGGTGGGACTGCCTTGGGTATCCTGTAAAATTTCATGTTCAATGTAATAATAACACTACGAGACCTAGACTCATATAAAGCATGAAGTTTCCATAAATAAGGTTGGCCTAAAATAACATCACAAACTTTGAGAGGAGAAACATCACACAATACTTCATCTTTGAAGGGCTTGATGTCATATGATAATTGGCATTGTTGGCTGACGTGGAGATCACTTCCTTGGTGGAGCCATCCAATGGTGTAGGGTTGTGGTTGCGGTGTTGTCAACAGGGCTAGCCGCTTGATGACCTCTGCTGAGATGAGGTTCTTCTGGATACCTCTACCCACGATCAAGCAGAGCGGGGTGCCTTTTACCCACATCTATGAATGGAAGAGGCATTCTCCTTCTTCTGGCTCATCTGGTTCACTAGGTTGAAGCTTGGTGGTAGCAACAGTGGCACTGGGTTCCGCGTCAATGATCCATATTCCCCTTTTTGGTTCTAGCTCAGAGTCTAAACCTAGATCTGAGTCAAAGGCTTTCACTTCAGCCACCAGTGACTTCTTTGAGGGGTAGTCAGTAGAGTTATGCCAAGGGCTCTTATGGAAGTCGCACCACTTCAGGGTGTCTTTCTTTTTCTTTTCGGTGTCCTTGTTTTCTTGCGGATTGGACTGGTTGTCCTGATACTGTCCATATTTTCTCTTTCCTTTGTTTTGTGAGTTAGGGCTGCCCTTTCCTGGCTTTTGTTGTGCAGGGTTCCTAGGCCCAAATTACCGCATCTTTTGTTCGATCTTTTTCTTGATTTTTACAGCATAATGGTAGGCCACACCCAAGGATGAGATGTCCAAAAATTCCATTTCATTATGGATGTATCTATGAAGAGCACCTCTATACTTGAGCACCAGATGTCACTCTAAATCTTTGATACCTAGCTTGGTGCACATGGTATGAAAGATATTCGTGAAATCTGGCACTATTTGGTCTCTTTCTTGCCACAGTGTGGTCCATTTGGTATACAAGTATTCATAATTTCAGACAGGGTAGTATTGTTCCTTAATATCATCCCTGAAGGAATCCCTAAATAATGAGGGTTCCTCTGTTTCCTTTTGCTCACAGAAAGTTTCCCACCAATATTTGACATGGGGAACGACTTTGAGGAGCACAAAAGTAATCTTTTCTCTTTTCGAAAAGTTATGGACAGAAAAATACCCTTCTAGTAGATTCAACCACTTTTCTACAACATCTACATCTATCTAACCTTCAAATATAGGAATATCGAAGTTTATTTGTACCTTGAAGGGGGTGGCACCTCCGCTCAAAGAAGATGTGTCACTTGTTGGGAGTCGTCGAAGGATTTGCACGAAACTATCTATCATCTTGTTCCTTTGTTGCATGAGGGATTCCTTAATCAACAGTTTGAAAGGATCTCATGTCCCATCATATTTATTTTCTCCTTCCATGAGAGGTCACTTGGGTGTGCGAGAGATTTTTTCCTCAAGAGAAACAAGCTCAAGACCCAACTCTTTGTACTCTGACCTCATTGGGGACATGCATTAAGATGACAAGGAGCAGACCACTCTGATACCACTGATCCAGATTTTATGAGAAGAATTAAATGACTACAGATTATTAGTAGGTGCTTAACACAAAATAACAGAGATACAGTAAAAGTGGTCTTCTATTCAATAAGGAAAAAAGCTGAAACTGTAAAATGCAGCGGAAACAAGCTTGTTGGAATGGTGGCAGCTTATCTCTGAGAAGAGATGTGACGGTTGCACTCATTCGCAAGAAGATGATTAAAATGAGGCTCTGAAAGAATTTTTACAATAAACAGGAATGCAAAAAACCCTAAACATCCAAAAACCTAACCCTAGGAGATGAAGCGCCAAAAGTCATGTGGGCCCCGTTTGGGTAAGTTAGTACATCAACTTCCTGGGGTGTAACTTTTGCATACGACCTTCGTTTTAGGCGTATGAAATCACGTTAGAAAGGTATCATTGAGGAGATTCATTTTGGCGGATCAATCATGCCTTCATCTATCATTGAGAAGCTCGATCCCGAAAAACCTTCATTTAGTCCCTCAAAATGGCCCCAGAAGTTAAAACTACTAAAAATAGTAAATTGCCAAAATTGTCAGAAAACTATTTTGAGCCAGTTGGAAGAGGTGGGTGGCCACCGATATCCACCTGGATCACTTGACCTTCCATATACTGGAAAAATTCCAACTCATCCCTTCACTTCCACTTAAAGTCTATAAATGGGCCAATTCCGAGCTATGGAAAAGAGGAGAAGAATTCAACTTTGGGAGCAAAGTTACTCTAGGGAAATTATTCACTTCATATTAAGTCTGCATCCCTTTGTCCTTTTATGTTTGAACACATTGTTCAGCCCCCAAGCTCTTCCCTACTTGATTGAGAACCTCATTGTCTCTCTTATATGAGTTTGCCTTTGGTGGAGGATTGAAGTGGTGGAGGCCCAACTAGAAGGGACCTACTTTCTCGGTTCTGAACCGTGCCGACACAGAAATCTGTAATTCATTCACTTATGTTGATTACATTTTAATAGAAATAATATTTTCTTATCCAATTATTACCTTGCAAATATTTGAATTGTTATTCCATGGATATATTTGTTATGAATGTTGATGGATTGTGTTATTGAATGTGCTAACATAATATATTATCACCATATGCTTGTGTTTCTTGGTTGTTGAGGACAAGTTGCAGGTGTATTTCTTTGAGTCAAGTGCTCAATGGTGGACTTCATCGAACATTTGGATGAGGTAGGCCTTTTATATTCTGTTGCTAGCATAATTTTTTATATAGAATACCTGATATTAGAGTTGAATTTTATAGTTATTTCCGTATATTGTGGCTTATCCCTATCCATAGAGAGATTTTCCTCGTAATAGAATTGACGACCATACTGGGCATAGAATCTTCTTTTAGGGTTTTGGAGTGTTTTTATCCTTGGATTTCTCTCATTTATATTGAGTTTCTTGTCGTCTGATTGTTTGACATCCTTTGTTCATTCTAAGTCTGAGTTTCTTATCCTGACTATGTTTTAACACATATACATGGGTTTTTACCTGCTATTCGCGTACATACGCATGTTTTCCTTCTGCAAGAGATGTATATACTGTTTTTATCCTAAACATTCATGTACATCACCCTTTGTTGCTTGGTTGCTAGGTTTGATGTTTGTTGGGTAGGTTTTTATGGTTTTTTATTCTTCTTGGGTCTCTGTTATGACTGTTAAGTGTTTGTGGAATGATAGCAAACCCTTCTTTGGTTGATTTTTTGGGTAGTGCCTTCCTCATCATCCTTTTCATATGATTTTCCTTGCATCTTGGGCTGGGTGTTTGCTTATCGATATCCTACTTGGTTTGTCTCTATTTACATACAGTAGAGTTTTAATATCAAGTTGTTTTTTAGTCCTTGCATTTTCATTCTTTTATATTGAAAATACAAAAATATTAGGAATTTTACATTGTTGGAATTTGATCTTTTAGGTCCTTATCATTGATCTTAGTACAAGTAAAGAAATATTGCTTCTTATTTGGAATTGCATAATTAAATTGAGAATTGCATTTTGAAAAGCATATAATTTATTGGGAATTGAAGTTAGGACTTTGCATTGTATTCATATTCATTTATTTTACTTGTTGAGTCATAACATCATTAGTTTCACGACCACACCTTTTTTTCGTAAGAAAGGTCGCTAAAAGTAACACTGATATATTAAAATTGATTAGAAACGATTTTATTTTTCTAGGGTGCACAAACTAGCTTAGGTTTAGAGCCTTGGAATAGGATTTTCTGAGTAAACTTCTCTAAGGATATTAAATCAACATATGTGTCTGACAAAGGGAGTGAAGAAATCCATTGTATAATTTGTGACATCATGAGGCTCCACTTACACCAGAGTTAAACACGAGGTTGCATGAGGTTGGTTGAAGGGATATCCCCCCTGATACCTTATTAGCATCATATATATTTCTCGGGATCTATTCATATATGGGGATCTTGATAGTAACTTTACCTTTGTGAGAGGCAGTTCTTTCGAGGCTTTGAGCTTTGTTACCCTACCCATACTATAGACCTGACTTACGAATGTTCTCATATGCATTGATTATATCATGGTTTCTTAGTTGCTTGTCATAGGTACCACATAGGTTACTTGCAAGGGTTATTCTCCAGGTACCCTGGGTCAGATAAGGGTCGGACAACACACAACCTTTATGGAGGATTACCTCTTCGGGGGGATCTAACCGACTAGTTTTTAAGACCACGAGGACCCTTATAACAGATTCTAATACCTCTGATATTTAGCATGGAGTCTCGAGACCCTCTTGGGCGAGGAATACCTACTTTAGGGAGGGAGGCCCATTTCAGCCACTTTATCCTATTTGTGTACATATTGGCCTTTTAATTTTATTTTGGTGTGCTCTTTGATTACTAGTTGGCCTTAGGATTTATTTTATATCTCAAGCCTTGAGTCATTGTGGGGCCAGACAAGCTTCCCCGCAGGTCTCATCGCTTATTACGATTACCACCACATTTTGAGTCTTTGCCTTCTAAAGGGCATAAAGTTATCAAATGTGGTACACACACCTCCACTTATCATACTTTTTATCATACAAGGATGAGTAATGAATCAAGTCAGAAAGATATTGGGAGTCCTTCAACTCACATACCCACTATAGTTAATGGTACTCCTTCGACACCTTCAACCACTATGGTTGTAGTGTCAGAGGTTCCTATCATCACACTTGTCTGTCCTATAGTGAATAATAAACCTATAACCATGAAACCTTTTGGGTCCCTTTGTCACTCATCGGGCTACAATATTCAGTGCATCCCTATGGACTCTAGCCCTTTTTCTTATCGTATGTTGAATTTCACATCACAATTTTCATCCTCCATCCCTACGGCTAGTCTGAATACTGGTATTGGACTTAGGGGCATGGCTCCTCCACATAATCCACTCTCGTTTGGTGGTTCTCATGTCCCACAAATGACTCGTACAGTTGGAGGCCTTCCTCCTTTTCACCTCGGGTCTAATCCCGGTTCTAATGCTCCTGGATGGAGTAACCAACCTGGCGAAGAAGTTACTATTCATGTTTCATCCTTTACACCCACTTCCACTATACCAATTTTAAACAATACGATTGGCATGACGAATCCACCTTTATCCTATAGATTCACACCCGGAGGAGGTCAGTTTCATACCTTGGGCAACCCCCAACCCAGAGTCACTCTAGCTGGGGGACATTTTTTAACCCTCATCAGAATATTCCTACTCAAATGGTGCCCAACCAACCCCTCATGAATCAATTCAGAGGAGGTTCTTACAATCTCGGACAGTGCCATGGTGCTTAATAGAACCTTGGCTAGGTTGTGATTCCCCAAATACAATCGTTCCAGGGAGCTTGGGGCAAGATGTCGCAACCTCTTCTCCATTTTTTGGCCATCCTTAATCTTCCAAACTTGTCTAAGTTAATGAACGATCTTGTGTGTCATGATTCGACATGGCCCCCCATCCCCACCAAGCTTCCTTTGGATATTCCAAAATTCGAAGGAAATATTGATGAGGATCCTGGTGATCACGTTACCACTTTTCACCTTTGGTGCTCTTCGAATTCCCTTAATGACGATTACATTCAGTTAATATTGTTTCAACGCACCCTCACAGGGGTTACCAAGAAATGGTATATCAAGATACCTTTGGGCACATACGAAACTTTTAATCAGATGGTTTTAGACTTCCTCAGCCACTTCCAATTTTCAGTTCGTTACGATTCTAGCATAGTACTTCTATCGACCTTTTGTCGGGGCAAGGTGATCCTGGATCATGTTGATGATCCATGATATTTTCATCCAGTGACTTATTAAATAATTGTATTAAATGAGCATAAACTAAAGTACACCATAAATAAGGAAAATATCAAAAGAGACATAAGTATGCAATATGCAAAAACTTGATAATGGAGTTCATCCCAGGTGGACTATGTCTACGGGTCCTGCTCTCAAATGGGTAGGGATTTTTATTAACTCCACAAAATAATTGGGCAAAATACATAAGTACGCCTCATTTTTTAGTTAAGCTACATAATCTTTGCTCAGATCAGAAAAAAAATATCACCAATGTGTTTACGGTGTCGAATTACCTAAAAATGATTGTATCCATGCCTCGATCCGAATCTAGCACTTTCGGACCCAAGAAAAATCTCGCTTCGATTTTCGTGCTTGCACCTGCAATTAATGACTAGAAAAATTTCTCGAAATGTTTTCCATGTCCATACAACCACGCCTTGGTATCTCCTCCCCTCATACACTGGAAGAGGCCCATTTTTATAATCAAATGTTAGGCAGTTATGCAATAAATAGTTGTTGGGTGCATTGGTTGGCGGAGGCTATTTGAAGGCGTTGGTTAGGCGAAGGACCCGAGATCGAACCCACATGCCTCCCTTTTTAGCATATGGTTACAAACAAAATTGGTGTGCTTGCCAAGTTTGGCAGAACGAATACTAAAATGGTGGCCGGTTGGAATATACCGCCAATCTAGCGGAACTGCCACCAGATTTGGTGGTATATATAATTTATATATATTTTTAATTTTTAATTTTCATTTGTTGGGCGTCATTGGGCATGTTCCCATTGCCACGTGGCAGCCCATGACTGGGCCACATGGTAGCCAAACATTGGCCCACATCACCTCCTTGTACAGTCACCCTGTCATGTCACCTCTCTACCATGTCATCCTTCCACGTATTGTGTATATGCCACATCATCTTTCCACGTATTGTACAGATGCCACATGTCATGTATGGACTACCACATGGCACATTTTCATTAGTCCACATGTCATCCTGAAAAAGTCTAAAAATGAGTGACACGTGGCAGCCTTTGGTGTTGCCACATCATCATGACATGTCTCACCCTCTACACTTTCCAAGTAATATGTACGTATGACGTCGTCATCTGTAGTGATGTTGACATCAACAGTACAGATTCTTACTCATCCCTGTTGACTGGGCTAGGTTGACCAAAACTTTGACTGTGAATATCTTTCGATCCGTAACTCTGTTTAACGAGTCGTTTGCATCGTTATAAATATTGTGATGCGCTCTTTGCGATCATGCCATTTTGACTGAGTTTTGGGAAATCTGAATTTTTTCCCTTTCTTTGTCTGTTAAAGTCATTCTAAGCATCCTGAGTTTCTTCTATGAGTTATAGGTTGTTCTTAACCTTCTCTAGATCCTTTTTGGATCATGCCTTCCCACTAAGAGCATTTTGGACCACCAAAATATTTCATCAATCAATAGGTAAGTGAGGGAAGAGTCCCCTCACTTTATCCTTTTCAATCCACTTTGCCTTGCTTGGATGTGTTCTCTTTAAGTGTACTTGAAGATACTCAACATCACCCCTGCGTGAAGTCCTCATTCTTTTGTCCAGGATGATATCTTCCTGTAACTCATTCAAGTACTCAGGTGAAAACTCATCAACTAAAGGTATTGAAGCGTCCTCATCCTGATCCATGATCATCAAAGGCTCAAAATGTTTCAAGTTCTTTACGTTCACAATGGAGTAAATCTACATATACGATAGAATATCTAAACGAAAAGCACTAGTGTCGTTTTTTTCCAAGATAATGAAGAGTCCATATCGGATGGGCTTCAGTTTCTTTCCTTTACCCTTGAATCATTCCTTGTCGATGTGAAGCCATACCCAGTCTCCAACCTGGAACTGATGATCAACCTTTTTCTTGTCGTGCCGAGCTTTATACTCTGCTTGAATTTTCTCCAATTGTTCCCTGACTCCTTGGTGTATCTGTTGGATCCTCTGGATGAACTTGCGAGATCTATCCTCTGTTCATTCTTCATTCACATCAGCATCTCTCCCATACATTAAGTCCAAAGGAACCTTGGGTAGATACCCAAAATAGGTCTCAAAAGGTGAAATATGAGTAGATGAATGTAAATCTCGGTTATAAGCATGTTTTACATAGGGTATCTATTCATCCCATAACTTGAGATGATTTTTGCAGTAGATTCAAAGAAAACGTACCATTGTTTGTTTTACCACCTATGTATGTTCGTCGATCTGTGGATCGAAAGCAGTGCTCCTCTTCAATTTGGCATCCATCATTCTCCACAAGCTAGTCCAAAAATCCCCAAGAAATCGAGTATCTCAATCCAAGACTGAAATAAGAGATTAGTATTTTTCTCAGCAGTGATCTGCTTTTTACATGGCATCAAGATACACATTTTTTTGAACCTATCCACTACGACATACAAATCATCATGACCCCCTTTGGTCATTGTTAAACCCCCTACAAAATCCATGGAAATTATTTCCCTTGGATAGGATGGAACAGGAAGTGGTGTGTATAGCCCCATTTTTCTATTAGTGGGCTTACAAGTAGAACAGATCACACACCCCTTTACATATTTAGTTACAATTTCTTTCATTTGAGGCCAGTAACAAAACCTCTGGAAATGAGCCTTAGTTTTTCCTACCCCAAAATTCCCAGACACAAGAGAAGTGTGAGCTTCTTGAATTATATGGACTCATTCACTTGTAGGAATACATATATTTCCAAGATGGTAGAGTATTTTTCCCTACAGACAATAATTCTCTACATGTGCACCATGGGTTAGCTTCTCATATACTTCTTTAAAATCTCCATCGATGGCATATTGTTCTACATAGATATCATGAGATAAATAAGTATTCTTCAAAATAATAGAAGAAACAATAGGAGGTATAGAAAGTATATTGGCTACTTTGTTACTTGTACCCTTCTTGTACATGATTACCAAATGAATTTTTTGTAGAAAACCCATCCATTTGTAGTGTCGAGATTGTTGCAGTTTGGTCTATGCTTGGAGATACTGTAAGGGTTGGTGACCTGTATGTATGATTGTTTCCTTCCCTAACAAGTAGCTCTTCCATTTCTTTATGTTGAGAACTAATGAATACAACTCTTTATCATATGTAGGATAGTTAACAACAACTTGGTTAAAATTTTCAGAGTGGTAACAGCTAGGCTTACGATATTGCATTAATACTACACCCATGGAATATCTGTTGGAATCTACCTCAATCTCGAAAGGTTGTTGAAGATTCAGTATTTCTAATACTGGTGTTGTACTAATCTTCTCCTTCAAAGTGTCGAAAGTTTTTTGTTGTTTTCCTTCCCACTGAAAAGTGTTCTTCACACTGGTTAAGGAACGCAAAGGAACTGCTATAAAGAAGAAGTTGGGAATGAATCTCCTCCAATACTAAACTTCACCTAAGAAGATTTGGACTTTAGTTACACTCTTTGGCTCAGGCCAATTTACAATTACATCAATTTTGGAAGGATCAATTTTCCATTATCCTCCTCCTACAATATTACCTAAGTATACAAGTGCAATCTTGCCAAATTCACACTTAGACATTTTCACATACATATTTTCCCTTTGCAAAGTATCCAATACATGCTTTACATGCCTTACACGTTCATCCCAAGTCCTGCTAAAAATAAGAATTTCATCTAAATCTACAATCACAAAGTCATCTAGGAAAGGCTTGAATACCTCATTCATCACACGCATGAAAGTTGTCGGAGCATTACAATGCCCAAACGACATAACTAACTAATCAAACAATCCTTGTTTGGTTTTAAAGGAATTCTTCCATGAATCCTATTCTGCGACCCTAATTTGATGATATCCACTGCACAAATCCAACTTAGTGAAATAAACAAGATTCTTCAATTGATAAAGTAAATATTTTATACGAGGAAGAGGGTATTGATTTTTCACCATGATTTTATTCAAGGCCATGTAATCAACACACATTCGCCATGTGCCATCTTTCTTTGGCACCATCATGATCGGAGAACCACAAGGAGTTGAATTGGTCTTGATGACCCCTTGATCCAATAATCCCTATACCTTCTTCTTGATCTCTATCATCTCCACAACTGACATCCTATACATGCCCACATTAGGAAGCAAAGAATCTTGTTGAAGATGTATCTCATGTTGGATTTCCCTCTTAGGAGGTAATCCATTTAGTTCCTAAAAAATATCATCTGTTGGCCCTTGTTAATGGAAGTAAGCGAAGGTTAAGGTAGAAAAGACAAAATTTGAACTGTGTATAAGACACAGTGACTGTTACTGGG
Source organism: Picea engelmannii (assembly GCA_009831015.1). Lineage (NCBI taxonomy): Eukaryota > Viridiplantae > Streptophyta > Pinopsida > Pinales > Pinaceae > Picea > Picea engelmannii. Next base: position 428,557 of record ML784033.1, read on the forward strand.
TCGAAGTGAGAAAAAGAGCAGAAAAGATAGAGCGAAGTAAAAGGAAGCAATTCGTTGGACGAGGAGATCGAGGACGACAAATCAGCAAGAAAGAAGGATCGTGGACAGCTCAGCAAGTGGAAAAATCCATTGTTGGATGTTGTGGAGCACCGTGCGAGAAGGAAAGATAGGCTAGCAAAGCCCTGAAAATGTAGGTCAAGTTGACCTAGGGTTTTAGACACCTAGGGTTTGGTATCTAGGGTTTTTGACACATAGATTTCAACCTAAGGATGTCGGTGAGATATTGTAATGTATAAATAGAGGTCTAAATGACCTAGGATGGGTTGGTGTTATGATTTTTGTTGTTTTCTTTGTCATTGTGTGATCGAATGAGTAATATTGAGTGAGAAAGAAGTGTTGAGTACGAGATCCTTTTGTATTGTAAGATCTTCAGTTGGGTGCGAAGATCAACCCTGTAGTTGGGTGCACAAGGAGGGGAGATATAGCGAGGAGAAGAGAGAATATCTGCTAGTTGAGAGCACAAACAAGAGCTATATGCTTCATCTTAAGATATTATAAAGCAAATTTCTATGGACGTAGCCCTAGAGAGAGGGTGAACCATGTATACCTTGTGTAGTGTGTGATTGATGCTATGTTATTTTCCTTTTGATATACTTCTATTGCATTACTATGTTAGATATGATAGATAGTTGTGTGGAATAGATCTAAGTTGATAAGTGATATATGCATGTTGTATTGAGTTTGTGTTGGATCCACTTGATATCCCCTTGGTTGTAGACATATATGTCCTGCAACCCCCCCATAGTTGCTTCGGGTGAGACTACATATACTTCAGTGGTGTTTTCGAAAGGGCCAGTAGTTAGGGCTTGTTGGTGTGCTATCGGAGCTGAACCCTGAGTCTGCCCCTATGCCAACAAATGGTTATGTTGTCGGGATGGGAATATTCTTGAGGGAATGTCAAGGTGGTTTCCATCGAAGACAAAGAGTTCGAAGTGGATAGAATACCAAGAAAAGGACTTTGTTGAAGACCAGAACAAGAACCATAATCTTAGTACAGAGGATTGGTTGGAGATATATATCTTTACTGATATACATGAAATTTTCTTTGGAGGAATCCATCAGGAGCTATATGAGTGGCTAGCTAGGTTAGCAAATACCCAGTTTGAGATCAGATCTATACCTCTCGTGGTTTGGATGTCAGCACTGGTAAAGAAGGTCAAGAGATTTTATAAGTTCGTGTCAAGAGCAGTAGATCATTGTCTTGATAGCACCATTGGAGGGTATATCATCGATTTTGTTGTTGACAGAGTAGAGTCATATAGCCAAGCTGAGAGATATTTCTTCAACGGACCCAGAGGAAAAATTTTACATTTTCTGAAGTTGAGGATCAAGATGTTATTGCATGAGAAGAACATGTTGAAGATATAGTAGATTGGTCAGATTTGGAAAAGATAATGTTCAAGAATTCATACAGTGATAGTGACACAGAGGCTGGACATACGCCTAGTGGGAGAGTGTTCAAACAATTTCATCTTGTGAACATGTTTAAGTAGAAATATGGGGACGAGGGTTTCTATAGAGGAGAAGAGGCAGATATGGTGGATGAAGAGCATTTAGAACTTGCTAGGATAGAGGAAGGGAAAGTTAAAGAACCTCGCCAGGAAGAGCCAAAAACTTCAAGAACTATGTAGACTGTTGAAGTAAGTACTATTATCCATCCTGTTGATTCAGTAGCATTAAGCAATTAGAGTAATCCAAGCCACCGGAGTGTTTAGAGAACTATCATAAGTATTCCACCACATACTCAGTCAGGAACCCTAGGAATATCTATGGTAGATGATATGAGGCTCCCTATTTTTAGGGGATATGGATCTGAAGATCCTGATCAGCACTAGTTTGTATGTGAATCCATATGGAATATTAAGAATGTCACTGATGAAGTTGTTAAGACAACTCACTTTAGTACTACCCTAAGGGATCGCGCACTAAGATGGTACATGAAGCTTGTACAAGGATTTGCATAGCCTAAGCCATTGAATGAGATCAAGAATGCGTTGATTCCAGAGTTCAAGAAACCCAAGTCAAAGTCACAATGTATTATAAATATGAAAGAGATCAAGCAGAAGGTAGTCAAACCTGCATGGGAATTCAATCAGAGATTCAAGACCTTAATAGGTTGATTGACTTTTCAGATCCCAGATGAGTAGAACAAAGAATGGTTCATTGTTGCCCTCTTACCAAACATTAGATTTCCTCTAATGAAACATAATATTTATTCACAGTCTGAGGCATTGGATATTGCCATGAAGTTAGAATCAGCCCCTATCGCAGAATCCAACTCAAGTATGAGTCAAATCTTGAGTCAGCTAACTAGTTTTTCTCTACAGGTTGAAGATATGAAGAAAGACAAGGGAAAAGGTAAATGAGAAGACATCTAGTGTGTCAGATACAGATCATAAGGTCATGACAAGGAACATTTCTCCCTAATTCATGAATACTTGGCCTCTGGAGCTCCGAGCCCTTTGAAGCAAGTCACCCTACCCTGGTGCGAGGTATGCAGAAATTGACATCACCCTGGTGAGTGCTATTACATGCAAAAGAATGTTCAGACACCCACAAATTTTTATTTCATGTTCTATAAGTCTATAGGGCATGATGATATGGATTGTAAATCTTACAAACTCATGCACGAAAGGTCAAGAGACATATACAAAATTCAAGGTGAAGTACAGAAAGAAGGAAACACTATGCAGTATAACTCCCCTGGGAAAGGAAACTTCAATCCTCGTGGTGGATTCAGAGGACGATGAGGAGGTATGGGTCGAGGCCAAGGAAAGATCATTTGTTACAACTGTGCATAACCAAGACACTTAGAAAGGGACTGTCAGAACCCTTGCACTACATGCAGCTAATGCAGTTCCTTCGAGCATGTTATAGAGGATTGTACTATGTTGCTAGCTATGCTTCATGAAAGACGAAGACCTTAGCAAAACCCGCAAGTTAAATTGATCAAAGTAGAACCTCATGGAGAAGACCCTAGAGTCTTTGTTATCACTAGAGGAGGTGTTGTTACAAGAGAAGATAGACTGGCTCGAGGAAACACTAAAGAAGAATCAGGAGTCGGGAAAGCTACAGAGAAGACCCAAACTTTTGATGCAAGGAAAGAAAGACAAATATTTGAGGAGGCAAGAAAAGAGTTCAAAGTAGACCAAGGATCTTCATCAAAGACATGGATAGAAGTAAGATAATATGGAATGCCTCTAGCATTCGATCAGTCTGCTTCACCAAAAGAAGGACAAGAGGTAAGAAAGCTCGTGGAGTTTTTATATACTTGTATTAAGTTGATTCAGGATGAGCGCACTATACAAGAACTGCAAAACTTAATCAGAGAGTATGAGATAGGAAGGATAGACCCTTTACTGAATAAATTAGTACATCAACTATCCAAGAAGAGAAGGACAAACAAGGAACTACACTTGAATGCTCAGATAGGATAATATGATATAGATTATGTGGTCCTCGACTTAGGGTCAAAGGTCAATGTCATGAAGAAGCAAACCTGGGCACTGATGGGAAAACCCAAGTTGATCTATTCCCCTATCAGACTTAGGATGGATAATCAGCAAGTTGTATTCCCCTTTGGAATATTGGAACATGTCCCTGTGGACATCGACGGAGTAAGAACAATTCCATATTTTGAGGTAATTGAGATAGTTGATGACAATTTCCCTTACCCTGCATTGTTAGGAATTGATTGGGCTTTCAATAATTCCACATGGTTGATTTAAAGAAAAGACGTATGAAGTTTGAAAGAGATGGACTTAGGGTCATTGCACCTTTAGATCCAGATTAAGTTCAGTGATACACAGAACCTATCAAAGAAGAAGACTGTGCATAAGAACTGGAAAACATATACAAATTAACAGCCAAACAATAGGATTACATTAATCCTATGGCCGATGGAAACCTAAGTTGGAAAAGTGACAACTCATGTTCATCAGATTCAAAAGAAGAACTGGAGAACTGGTAGAACAAAATGTATGAAGTATCTACAAGGGGATGTGCTAGATTAACTAGAGAAGTTCGCTACATCGGCACAACAGTAAGTAACTTGCCCACCTTTGATGGTCTGAATCCTTTAGAAACCTTCTTGTCAGAATTCAATGCAAGTGTACCAACACAACAGATATTGTTGGAAATGGATGAGGCATTGAAAGAAACACCAACAAGATGGTGGGGGACACACAAAAACAACATTACAAAATGGGTACAATGTTGTACCCTGATGACCACGTGGTTCTCAGCACAAGTGGAAGGCTGCGAATTTTGGTAGACAGGTTGAAGCTTCCCAAAGAACTATGTGCGAAGTTGTGAGGAATCCTAGAGAACCATTCCTCAAGAGCTGTGGGTACACAAGTTCATTAACACACTAGACACAACCCCTATCAATTGGTACCTTCAAGTGGAGTTGCACCTCATCACTACAGATTGGGAAGGTATGACTCAGAAATTTGTAACCACCTTCTTATTTGACAGTCAATATCCTTCAGTAGATCAAGCGTTACAGATTTTAAGACATAAAGTATTTGAGGAGGCCTCTAGGCCCCCTTTAGAACAAGAAGAGGACGAATGGATTGTGCCTCTCCAGAAACCGCAAGGCATTTACAACATTAATGTTGATGAAGACAATGATCCTAGGAAGGTGAACATCGTAGGAACAGAAGGCCAGAGAAATGTGGAAGGACCAGGAGTTGAGCTACCATTCATTGGACATCCGATCAATATTAAGAAGGTCAACATTGGAACAGAGCAGACAATGAATCTTTCAAATGTTGGAGATTATTGGGATGTTGCTACTATTGACAAGATAACAAAGTTACTGCGTGAATATTAGGACTTGTTTCCGACCAATTTCACTGATATGAAGGGAATTAAAGGACCTATGTGAGAGATGAGGATCCCTTTGAAACCAGATGCAAGACCATTCAAACAGAGACCATACATATTGAACCCTAAATATAAGGAGAAAGTGAATATTGAGCTCAACAGAATGTTGGAAGCAGGGATTATAGAACCTGACGAAGAATCAGAGTGGATTAGCCCTATGGTTGTACAAAAAAAGAAGACATGAGAGATCAAGATCTGCATAGATTTCAAGAATATGAATGATGCTTTTTTGCATGACCCCTTCCCTACACCATTCACTGACGAAGTGTTAGATAATGTGGGAGGTCAGGAGGTATATTCTTTTACAGATGGATTTTCAAGATACCATCAGATCCGGATTGCTAAGGAAGATCTCCATAAGACAACGTTTGCAACATAATGGGGATCCTACCAGTATATAGTGATGCCATTTGTATTGAAGAATGCCCCAGCCATCTTTTCCAGGTTGGTAGTCGAAGCATTCAAAGAGTTCCTACATATATTTCTAGAAGCATATTTTGATGATTGGACTATTTTTAGTTTATTGAAAAATCATATTGAATGTCTAAGGCTAATGTTGGAAAAATGCAGGCAATGTCAAATTGCCTTGAATCTAAAGAAGTGAATTTTCTTTTAACCATTTGGAGTGTTGTTAGGTCATATTGTATGCAAGCAGGGATTGTTGGTAGAACCATCTAAAATTGCCATTATAGTTGATCTTCCACCTCCTACTTCAATCAAACAGTTGTGCACTGCGCTGGGACATACGGGATATTACATGAAGTTCATTATAGGATATGCCCAAATTATAGCACCCATGGAAAATATTTTGAAGAAAGACAATCAGTTTAGTTGGACAGAAGAGTGCTAGCAGAGTTTCGACACACTGGAATAGAAAATGGTTATTGCACCTATTCTGGTTTTCCAAGATTGGAGCAAGGAATTTCACGTGCATGTCAATGCCTCTTCCATTACATTGGGAGTTTTGTTAGAACAACTGGGAGCAGGAGATATTGACCATCCGTTAGCTTTTTCTAGCAGGAAACTATCCACAACTTAGATTAATTACACCACTACTGAGAGATAAGGGTTAACCATGGTGTATGTGCTATAGAAATTTCGCCACTACTTGTTGGGAGGCCACTTTAAAATGTTTACTTATCACTTCACACTGAAATACATAGGCAACAAGCCAATGTTGGGGGGGAGAATATGAAGATGGATTCTTCTATTTCAGGAATATGACTTTGAGATTGTAGTTAAACCAGGAAGAATGAACAAAGGTCCTGACCACTTGTCAAGGTTGGAACATGGCGAAGAGCCGACCAGTTTGGAGGATGCACTTTCATATGCACAGTTATTGGCCATTAGAAATATTGATGACCACTTCACAAAGATTATCCAGTTCCTGTCAACAAGAATGGAACCTAGTGAGTATACAATTCCCAAGAAGAAACAACTAGTAGTGTGTGCTGTCAAATTTCCAGTTATAGATCGACAGCTATACAAAATGGGACCTGATGAGATATTGAGAAGGTGTGTTATGGAGGTAGAGTGGCCATTGATCCTTACTTAAACTCACAAAGTCATTGTTGGAGGACACTACGCAGGGAAAGCCACTATGTAGAAGGTTCTTAGAGCTAGCCTTTGGTGACCTACCTTACACAGAGATCCTAAAGACTATTACAGAGCCTGCAATGTATGGAAAAGAGTTGGGAAACTGTCCAAAAGAGATGAAATTCCCTGAGAACCACAACTGACCCTACAAGCATTTGATAAATGGGCCATTGACTTCGTGGGACCTATAAACCAACCTGGCAAGCAGACAGGAGCAAGGTACATCATTACTGGGACAGAATATTTGACCAGATGGGCTAAAGCAAGAGCATTTAAGGACTATAGTGCAACTACAATTGTGCACTTCATATTCGATGACAACATAACCAGGTTTGGATACCCGAAGATCCTTATGATTGATCAAGGCACACATTTCATAAATAAAACAGTTGAATCCCTAACTGAGTAATTTGCAGTCCACCATCAGAAGAGCATGCCTTACCATCCACAAGAAAATGGGACAGTGGAAGCATTCAACAAGATCTTGGAGACAGTGCTGACAAAGATTTACAGTGTTAATAGATATGACTAGGATTTAAGAGTACTAGGGGTACTGTGGGCCTATAGAACCACTTGTAAGAAGCTAACAATGCAAACCCCTTTTAAGTTTGTGTATGGTCTTGAAGCCATTGTCCCAATGGAATATTTGGTACCAAGCTTAAGAATTGTTGCCTTTACAGATATGGATGACACTGGCATTGTTCAAGAAGGGCTTGCACAGTTGATCAAACTAGAAGAAGGCAGATTTATTGCAGGATTCCATCAACAGGTACATAAGGAAAGACAGAAGGCCTACCATGACATACACATTAAGAAGAAGGTGTTTAAGCAAGGTGATATGGTATTGGTATATGCCAGTAAATTCATGAAGCATCCTAGGAAGTTTAGAATGCATTGGCTCGGGCCATATGAGGTCGCCTATGTTATAGAAGGAGGAGATGTGCAGTTGAAGACTTTGAAGGGAGAATGGAAGGAAGGATTAGTGAATGGGAGTCGGTTGAAATTGTATTGTGACAACATGTTGCCTCGCATCTCTCAATAAAATCATGAGGAAAAGGGTCTAGGTACTAGGTGCAGTTGAAATTGGGTACCAGACACAAAAAATACAGTCTGCACAAGGAAGGAGAGGATGCATAGAGCAGAAAGAAAAGGTTGCACTATGCAGTCTGAAGTCGAAGTAAAACAGAAATATTAGGTTTGGAGTTCCTCGGGATGAGTCACAGGTGAGTGTTGGACGCCTGTTGGCCCTTGGTAATGGAAGTAAGTGAAGGTTAAGGCAGAAAAGACAAAATGTGAAATGCTTGGAAGACACAGTGACTGTTACTCGATCAAAGTGAGAAAAAGAGAAGAAAACACAAAGCGAATTAAAAGGAAGAAAGTCATTGGATGAGGAGATTGAGGATGACAGATCAGCAAGGAAGAATGATTGTGGACTGCTCATCAAGCGGAAAAAGGCACCATTGGATGTTGTGGAGCACTGTGTGAGAAGGAAGGAAAGACATGTTGGTGAAGCCCTGAAAACATGAGTCAAGTTGACCTAGGGTTTTGGTATCTAGGGTTTTTGACACCCAGGTTTCGACGTAAGGATGTCACTGAGCTATTGTAATGTATAAATAGAAGTCTAAAGGACCTGGGATGGGTTGGTGTTATTATTGTTGTTGTTGTCTTTGTCATTGTGTGATCGAGTGAGTAATATTGACTATGAAAGAAGTGTTGAGTACGAGAGCCTTCTGTATTGTAATATCTTCATATGGGTGCGAAGAACAACCCTGTAGCTAGGTGCGCAGAGAGGGGAGAGATAGAGAGGAGAAGAGAGAAGATCTGCTAGCTGAGAGCGCAAACAAGAACTGTATGTATCATGTTAAGATATTATAAATCACAGTTATGTGGACGTATCCCTAGAGAGAGGGTGAACCACGTATACCTTGTGTAGTGTGTGATTCATGCTATGTTCTTTTCCTTTTGATATGCTACTATTGCATTTATGTGTTAGATATGATAGATAGTTGTGTGGAATAGATCTAAGATGATAAGTGATATATGCATGTTGTATTGAGTTTGTGTTGGATCCACTTGATATCCCCTTGGTTGTAAACATTTATTTCCTGCAACCCCCCCATAGTTTCTTCGGGTGAGACTGCATCTACTTCGCAGGTGTTGCCAAAAGGGCCAGTAGTTAGGGCTTGTTGGTGCACTCTTGAAGCTAAACCCTGGGTCTACCCCTGTTCCAACATCATCATACTTAGAGACAATATCAATTAATTCATTTTTATGGTTTGGATCACATCCTTGGAAAGCGTCGGATTTCCCGACATCTTTCTCTCTGATGAGCATGATTACATATATCTTATTAGTGTTTATGAGTCTTTTCATTTTTCCTGCACTAACAAGTGTTGTATTTACCCTCATGTTGTGAGATCTAACAATATATTCCACTCCCCCTTTAGTAAGGTGGTATTTTTTCTCATGACAAAAGAAGACGTATTTTATATCATAAAGATAAGGACTCCCAAACACTATGCCACATATATCAAGTGGTACAACATCCAAATCCACTTCATCAATCAACTTTGAAGCAATAGCAAATATGATCCTACATTGCTTGGTGACATTGAGTTTTTCTTTATCATATACCCAACCAAGAGGATAAGGCTTTGAATGTGGTTTCATTACAAGACCCATCTTCTTGATAAATGATTCATATATTAAGTTTACTTGGAAACACGGATCGAATAATGTATATATCTTAGTATGTTTAGATACAACTCTTATATGAAATAACTCATTCCTCTTTTGTTCATAATCACGAGATTCATTATTGGAACTTGAACTAGCATGAAGGGAATCTTTACCTTGTACACCAACCATTATGATATTTCCTTCATCTCCTGAATCGGAACCAAGATATTGTTGCATTGTAGCAACGATATTTGTCTTCCCCTTTCCACTGAGCTATTTCAGTTTATTTTCTAGATGCATTTTCCAACAGTGTTCTTCATCATGACCGCTCTTCTTGAAATGAGTGCAAGATGGTTTTCCTCCTTCGCTCGTTACTGTAGCGGTATTCTTGTCCTTGCTTTTGAACTTCTCGAAAGTATTTTGTGGGAAATTGGAAGGTTTCTTTGTGGGATGTTCTTGAAAAGGTTTCCCCCTATTCTCAAGGTGAGTGGCTTGCACACAAACTTCGTCAAGATTAGTGGGGTTAAACAAGAGAAAAGTATGACAAATATATTTGTGAAGTGTGCCAATATACTTCATTAAAGTTTCATAAGAATCCAAAGGAATGTTCAATGCAAGAGCTTTCTTCCTAAATTCTTCTATGAAACTTTGTACAGTTTGACATTTACTTTGCCTTAAAGTTTTCCTTTCCATCATCGCTATATGTAAAAACCTTAATCGATAGAACTGCTTCCTTATCTATGATTTAAATTCCAACCATGAGGAAAGAAGATTACCACACTTACTCATGTCCTGAAGCTTTCTTTCTCGCCATTTGAGAGTGGTTCCTTCCAACCGAAGAGAAGCTAGTTGCACTTTAACTTCCTCTTCATCAATATGTTGAACATGACAATATACTTCAACATGTCGGATCCAATTATCTAGATTTTCAGGAATAGCCTCTCCATTAAACATAGGTAAAGAAAAATTTACATCAAGCTTTAATAATGGTTTCTTAAAAGAGGCTTTATGGCTAGAATGATGAGAATGCTCAGAGGAAGAAGAACTAGAACTTGAAGGTGAAGATGGAGGCTCAAGAGGATCTCCTCTAGCCCCTTGGTTTAACGAAGCATCATCATCTACATGTGCTTCATTTTTATTCTCTTTCTTCTTCATCCTCTTCTTGTAATCTCCATACATTCATTCGACCATTTCTAACATGCGATAAAATACCATGTGAAAGTTTTTCTCCTATTCATCACGCTTGTCCTCTTCTGCCATTTTATTCCTTCGGGATGCATGACCAACTTCGGGATTGAAATCATTTAGAGTTCCTTCACCCTACTTATGCTTGGCCCTAGTAAGCATTCATACTCAACAATTCAAGTGAAAGACGACTTCTCTGACACCAACATGATCTGGGATATTTTTGTTTGATGACTTATTAAAGAATTGTATTAAATGAGCATAAACTAAAGTACACCATAAAGAAGGAAAAATTCAAAAGGAAAGAGACATAAAAATGAAATATGAATGCAAAAAATTGATAACGAAGTTCATCCATGGTGGAATATGACTTTGGGTCCCGCTCTCAAATGGGTAGGCCTTTTTATTAACTCCACAAAAGAATTGGGCAAAATACATAAGTATACCTCATTATGGAGTTAATCTACAGAAGATTTTCTTAGATAAGAAAACAAAACATCACCACTATGTTCGTGGCATCGAATTACCTAAAAATGACTATCTCCACGCCTCGATCCGAGTCTGGCACTTTTGAACCCAAGAAAAATCTCACCTCGGGGTCCATGCCTACACCTGCAATTAATGACTGTAAAAATTTCTCAAAATGTGTGCCCTGTCCATACGACCTCACCTTGGTCTCTCCACTCCTCGTACATTAGCAGAAGCCCCTTTTTATAATCAAATGTCGGGCGGTTATGCAATAAAGGGTTGTTGGGTGCATTGGTTGGCGGAGGTTATTTGAAGGCGTTGGTTAGGCGGAGGTCCTAGGGTCAAACTCGTGGGCCTCCCATTTTAGCATATGGTTATGACAGCTTTTGGCGGGCTTTCCAAGTTTGGCACAATGGCTACTAAAATGGTGGGCGGTTGGAATATTCCGCCAATCTGGCGGAACCGTCGCCATATATATATATATATATATATATATATATATATATATAAATTTTTGGTTGTTGGGCGTCATTGAGCATTTTCCCACTGCCATGTGGCAGCCCATGACTGGGCCACGTGGAAGCCAAACATTGGCCCACATCACCTCCTTGTACATTCAACCTACCATGTCACCTATATGCCACATCATCCTGCCATGTGTTGTACGGATGCCATGTTAGCCTGCCACGTGGCAGGTTTTCATTGGTCCACATGTCGGCCTAAAAAGTCCAAAAATCAGTGACACATGGTAGCCTCTGGTGCTTCCATGTCATCATGACACATGTCACCATATGCGCTTGCCACATAAGTTGTATAGATGATGACATCATCTGTACTGATGTTGACATCAGCAGTACAGATGTTGACTCATCCCTGTTGATTGGGCTAAGTTGACCAAAACTTTGACCATGAATATCTTTCGATCTGTAACTCTGTTTGACGAGTCGTTTGCACCATTATAAATCTTGCAAGGCACTCTTCACGATCATGTCATTTTCACCGAGTTTTGGGAAATTTGAATTTTTGCCCTTTCTCTGTCTACTAAAGCCATTGTGAGCGTCTTGAGTTACCTCTGCGAGTTCTAGGTTGTTCTTAGCCTTCTCTGGATCCTTTTTGGATCACAAGTCCACTCATATCTTGGATCACATCCAGGAGTGGTGTATACGTAAGAGGTTGATTAAGGCTTACATACCCCCGAAATTCCTGCTAGAGTGGTTCCTTAAGTCTCTCTTGCCTTATATTTCGAAGGATGTTTCTACATTCAAGGTTACATCTGAGGAAGAAGCGATTTTTAAAGCCCAACAATTAGATATTATATATTCTCAATCTGGGATGTTATATGAGATTCTTCTAGATGCACCGAGATCAAACTATGACCCTAGACAAAATCCTGGGCCAGCTTCATCTGTGTCCTAAAATCCCACTCAGTCATCATATATACCTTTTTTTCAATCATCAACCAGCCCGAATGGTAACCAACAACCAGGAGGGAATAAAAACAAAGGACGTAATAATAATCGTAAGGGTGGGAAGAATAATAATAAACCAAAGGAAAATGGTAATAATGAGAAGTTGAATAATAATGTTGGTGAGGGCAAGAAAGAAAGGCGGAAGGTGAAGTTTCCCTGTAATCTTTGTACAGACGATCACCTTACCCATTTATGCCCCAAACTTTCACAAGCTGCGAGGCTTTTATCTCTACTACCCGTCGTGCTTACTAATCCTTTTCCACATAACCAGCACATAGACTCGAGCTCCTTGAATTCTGGAAATGTGGCGAGTGGGATTCAAAACCCACTGACACAAGATGGTGACCATGCATCAATATGGTTAAATCTGAGGTTAATGTAGCCACTCGGTCTCACGATTACAGTTCTCCATAGACTGTACCTAGTCTAGCGTCTCCTCATCCTCCAGAGATGCCCTTACAAAATGAAAAACCAGAGCCCCCACCTTGTATTCTGAAAGGAATACTCAAGTGCTCTACCCACAATCCTAATGCTAGAGCCGCCTATAATGACTCTATTGTTGAGGATCTAGGTCAAACCCCTTGTGCGATGTCGACTCTAGAGGTACTCCAAATGTGTCCTTAACAGAGGAATTCCTTGCTATCTGCGTTAGGATATTTAGATCCTTGTGGCTCAAAATTTATCAAGTTTGACATCACAGATGTGAATCCTCGGTTGTCTTACCATGTGGCATTCAAAATCCATGTGGGTTACTCAAAGTATACCATCAAACATACTATTGTTTATGAAGGTGTTGCAACATATGTGATGTCCCTGGTCTGTTGGAAAGCCTTTGGCTCTCCAACCCTTTCACAGTCTCCGACCATGTTGACTTCTTTTGGTGGTCGTTCCTTCCGCCCTCATCATATTCTTCCTTTATTTCTGGTCCAATTAGGTGGGAAGATGGTAGAGGTAGATGTCGAGGTGGTTGATGCACCCCTCGACTATAACTTGTTACTAGGATGCAATTGGACTTACGCTATGACTGTAATTGTATCGTATTTCTTTCGTACTCTTTAATTTCCTCACAATGGGAAGATCGTGACGATCGACCAGTTGTCTTTTGCATACGATATCCCCAATGTATGTGTTGGGCCGTCAATCCCCGTGATCAACAATTCTCAGCCAAAAACTGAGAATATCGTTGTTGGAATGTATTCATCCCTTATGGGTACCTTCGACTTCATGGCACCGGTTCACCATATATACGCCATGTCCAGTAGGCCCATTTCATCGGAAAGGTTCGTTCCTTTCCGTACTTCCTATTTTAACAATCCTTGGACCCTACCTTCCTCGACGACGTCTTGTGAAGGTCATTTAAATTTTGGAATGACCATGCCACTATCGTCAGTAGAGATTGTGTATCAAGTTGTTATTAACTCTTTCGCCAATCTGGATCCTATTACCTCGCAGATGGACGAGGAGGATCCTGTTCTGGAGCCCATGTGGGCCACTTCATAGTCTTGTTCACGTGACTACCTCGATGAGACTTTGCCTTCATATGAAGCTATCATTGAGGCCATGAATGGTTCCGACAGACCTTGGGATGATATGCATAATCTCTCTTGTGTCCTCCCAGAGCTTGCTAGAATCAAACAAGATGATTTTAGATCTACCTTGAGCGAAATAGTCAGTCATGTCATAGTTCCACTTGATACACACAGAATTGATGTCGCGGGAATTATGGCAAGTAAATCTCCTACTGTCATGGTCGATATCTCTCGTACTCCTGGCAAGGCTGAAAATTCATACATCGGTGTGGATTGTTCGCTAGAAGAATTATGATCTACACTGAACTCTTCAAGAAATTTTGAGATGCATTCGCTTGGTCATATGAAGAGATGCCAGGAATCAATCCTCGAATTGTCGAACATGAGATTAAAACTTACCTACATGCTAAGCCTGTTTGACAACTTCTTAGAGCTACCAATCCCAGGAAGGCCCCTGCTATTAAGGCAAAGGTAGAAAAATTTCTTAATGTTGGATTTATCTACATGGTTCCCTTGAATAAATGGGTATCCAATCCCATTCCTGTGAATAAAAAACAAGGAACCATCTGCGTATGCATGGATTTTTGTGACCTGAATAAAGCATGTCTTAAAGACAAATTCCCAACACCTTTCATCGATCATATTCTCGACGAGTGTGCGGGAAGCGAAGTTTTTTCTTTAATGGACAGATTTTTAGGGTATAACCAAATTCAAATTAAACCTGAGGACCAACATAAGACGGAATTTATTTTCCCTTGGGGTACTTTCGCATACCGGAAGATGCCTTTCAGCCTCAAAAATGTCAAAGCAACCTTCCAACAAGCTATGACCTTCACATTTCATGATCTCAACCATATAGTTAAAGCCTATCTCAACGATCTTGTTGCTCACTCTTGTAAGAGAGTGGAATACCATGAGCACCTTCAACTAGTTTTTGAAATATGTTTCCATTATCGCATCTAGTTGAACCCTCATAAGTTCATCTTTTGTGTTAGATCAGGTCGACTTCTAGGATTTTTAGTCTCTAAGACTGGTATCATGGTAGATCCATTAAAGGTTGAGGCAATACTTCGATTGCCTCCCCCACGCACTATTCACCAACTTCAAGGTTTATAGGGGAAAGGTAACTTTTCACGACAGTTCATAGTGAACTATACCAATATTAATAAGGGTTTCATGTGTCTCTTGAAGAAGGACACTCCTTTTATCTAGGATGAGTGAGCTCAGGAATCCTTCAATGATTTGAAGTAAGCCTTGGTATCAATTCCTCTGTTGAAGTCTTAAGACTATGGTAGATATTACTTGCTTTATGTCTCCATGTCCGAAGAGATGATTGGTATGGTGTTGGCTCAGAAGGATGATGATCTCTATGAGCACATCATTTACTATCTTAGTCAAAACTTAGTCGGACATGAACTCAAGTATTCTCATGGAAAAAAGATAGCTTTAGCTACTGTGCACACAGTACAATGATTATGATACTATATATTTCTTTGAAAAACTATTGTGGTTGTCGATGTCAATCCATTTAAATACGTCCTTACAAGGCGTATCATTGGGGGGAAGTGAAATAAATAGATTGTCATCCTACAGGAATTCGATCTTAATTTCTCTTCTACGAAATCCAAAAAATCACTAGTATTTGCAAAGTTAATATCTGACTTCCCTTGGTTAGATTAGGGTGTTATTCATGTTGATTCATTTATGGATATCAACACATTTTCCTTGTCTCATCATCATACCCCTGGTATGGAAACATTTTTCTCTATCTTCAAACGTTTAAGTTCCCTCAGCATCTCTCGTGAGATGACCGATGACGTATACAATACCAAGCTAAGAACTACCTTATCATCGGTGACACTCTGTATCATCAAGGAGTAGATAATATCATGTGTCATTTTTTAACTCATGAAGAAGTTGAGTATGTTCCAAATGACTTCCACAGTGGGGCTTGTGGTGGTCATCTATCCGAGCTTGCAACAGCCCAAAAAAATTTGTGAGCTAAGAAGTGTCATCTATCTGGGATTGTGTCGAAGCAGTTAAGAAGTGTCACCCCTGCCAGGTTTTCATTTGTAAAATGCACTCGCATCCAACCCCTCTCCATCCATTCATTATCGTCGGTCCCTTCACCAACTGGGGAGTGGACTTTGTGGATTGCAACCCCACTTCGACTAGGGGGGCATCAACACATCATCGTGGTTGTAGACTACTTTAATAAGTGGGTCGAGTCCATGCCTACAGTTAAATATGATGGGAATAATGTCTCCTTATTTGTATTCAATAAAATTATAGCCAGGTTTGGAATCCTGAGTGAGATTGTCAATGATCATGGCAGTCACTTTCAGAATGAAATGATGAAAGAAATATCATCTAAACTGGGGTTTAAGCATGGTCATTCTTCCCCTTACTACCCCCAATAAAATGGACAATAAGAGGCCGTGAACAAGTCTCTCAAGACCATTTTGCAGAAAAATGTCAACCAGATAAAATATGACTAGCATATAATGCTTTATCCATCACTTTGGGCATATCAAACCTCGGTCAAGACTTCCATCAATTTTTCTCCTTTCCAGTTGGTACATGGTGTGGAATCAATCTTACCTATTGAATGTGAAATCCCTTCTCTTAGATTGGCAGTTACACTCCTACCTGAAACTTTCTATCTCGAACAATGCCTTGTACACCTAGAGATTCTAGATGAGCAGCATTGAGATGCCTCTATGGCTAACGAAGCGAATAAAAGGCATGTCAAGGTCCAATATGATAAGTTTGTCTATCCTCAGCTGTACATTGAGGGTGGCTTGGTCCTTCTATATTATCAATCCAAAGAACCATTAGGGGTAGGCAAGTTCAAACCCGTGTGGCACGACCCCTATATCGTGCGACGTGTCTTAGAAAAAAGAGCCTATGAATTAGAATATTATGAAGGGAACATGTTGGTTGAGCCTAGGAATGGGCTCTATTTGAAAAGATATTATGTTGGAGCCCCAATATTGGGTGTAACTCTTTGTATACTAATGTAATTTAGTGTAAACATATTTTCCCTTTATTTTTATCTTCATCTTGTTTATCAAGTTTTCCCTTGGTTGGCAGATGTTAACGAAGTCTTCGGTCTACTTAGGATCCGCAGATGGGGCCATTCACCATAAATGGAGCTTGGCTTCCACCACTTGGTTTGTTTACTCACTCGAGATTCTACTGGTTTCTTCAGGTGGTGTATGCCTAGGGCCATCCACGAATAATGTGGTCGAATATAACGTTGTTATAGAAATTTTACGTGATGCCATTTCACATGGTATTCGCTCGTTAGAAGTTCGCTTGGACTCCCAATTAGTAGTATATCAGTTGAATGACAATTACTGTGTGTGTGACCCTACTCTACTCCGATGATTCCTACGGGTATGACTTTTGGAATGACAGTTTGATTTTATTACTTATCATCACATACCTAGAAGTTCTAATTATGTATCAAATGCATATGCTAATTTTGATTTAGATTGGAATTTCTCACATGACTAAAGTAAGAAAAACATTTTCATCAATGTACACATTGTAACACAATTTAAGCCTAAGAACCATGTTTTTATATATATTTCAAAAAATATGATGTTATCGTACAAAATTGGGGATGACACCCTCAATATACATATACAGTCGATCATACAATAATCACAACATCTATGCCTGTGGCACCAGATGAGTGTCATGATAGCATATTATGGCGTTTGCAAGACATATAAAGAGTCGTACCCAAGCACGGGGCAAACCTACTAGTTTCCATTGCATAGCCTCCAGCAGATCCTCCACCTGAACCATGGGAATCCTCTGCGTCAAACGAGACAGGTTTCCCTACACATTTTGAAGCACTATATTTGTGTCCCTTATCACTACCTCGTCTCCCTGGTGCCTCTGAAGATGTCATGGAAGTCTTTCCAATCGTCGTGGACATACGTTTGCGTCACATACATGTTTAATTAGTACTTAACATCATCCAAAAATATTTTTATTTTCATGTACAAAACTACAAAAAAATCAAATATTTAAAAAGTTGTGACATACCTATGTCTCGGTAGGTAGAACCTGGTGGTAACAGTGTATCCAGATCTCCTTTGAAGTCAATCCCAACATAATGGTATTCATCCAGAGCTATCACTTGTTGACTCCACCAGAAGAAAAATTCATCGTTGTAGGGTGTTGGCACCCTACCACCCTCTGTCACCTCATCACCTCGATCCACCGTTCCATGGCTAGATTGCAAGGTCCACACAGAATAATCTCAACTCTAGGGCCCAAACCTGGAACCCACTCAAAGAAAAAACTACAAAGGATAGACAAGAACCTGAAGTTCCTCTTTCTACCTAGTTTACATTCTGTCAGCTAGCTCTTCATATTGGCCAGCAGTGAGGTGCATCAGTTGTACACCATGGATGACAAGCACTCCACTGAATAGAACATAAGTGGCATTGATTCCTAGTGCAAAGAGGTCGACCCTGTGATCCATTTCAAAACTAGGACAACAATCTTGAGACTCATATTGTTTATCGCTCTGATTGAGAATTGGCTCCCTACCTTCTTTGTCCCTACAATCTAATGAGTGGCTATGTAATCCTCAATACTCATGCCACTCCTAGATCCTCAGGATTTGAGGTTGACCACCTCACCCCAATGTGACAATCCCATCAAGAAATGTCCTCAACTCCAATCCTTAATGGTTGTCCATCAAGGTTGAAGGTCTCACTATCTGAATCCCAGTAGTTCGCAAGCAGCTGAAGCAATCTCACTTGCGCCCTCATACCTTTGAGATCCCACAAATTATATAGCCCACGTCTATTTAAGGCCATTTGGGCCCTTGGATCTCTCTCAACTGCAGCATCCACCTCCTCGTGCTCTCTTTCTCTCCACTCTAGCACCATCTTGTAAGATTCAAACCCTTTTTTCAGTTAGCAACCATTAAAAAAAATTATCCACAGACATATACGCGAGCTGTACTGTACACAGTCGCATATAGGGTTGCTTATATGCTAGTTGTTTTTCAAACAGTTGTGTATAATTATGCGCGACCCTATAAATTGTAGATTGCATACACCTCATCTTTGAAGTTGTGCCCTAAATAACTTAGAAAATGATGCCTAATTAAAAAATTTAACCCACTGAACAGAAAGAGGAGAGAAAGATGAATGACCTAGTCCACACGGTCGTCGATTCTGTCGCTCGTAGCTCCCACAATCAACAATTGAAATTTGGACACAATTTGATCCAAAATCCACTATTTGGGTAAAAAATACAAATGGTATAGTAAAATTGGTTTTTTTTACTATTTATAGCAAATTTTGTTGGATTACTAAGAGGGGGGGTGAATCAGTAATAGAGAAATTTAATATTTTTTCACCATAAAATGCAAGTGTTATATCAATGTAGCATTATCATCCAATATTTGCAGAGTAAACAAACAATGAACAAATGAGCAATCATACACATACACAGTACACCAATGTTTTACGTGGAAACCCAAAGTGGGAGAAAACCACGGAATGTTTTTTCTTATATGTCTTTAAGAATTACATTCATTGGAAGCACCAACTTCCTTTGTTTTCCAGCTATAACTGGAAGGAGGCTCCAACCCCCTAATTTCTCAGGCTACAACCTAAGGGAAGCTCCAACTCCCCAATTCTCTGGCTACAACCATAAGGAAGCTACGACCCCCTATGTTCTACAGATACAACTGGAAGGTGGCTACAACCACCTGCCCTTGCCCCGTCCAACCGCCCTGACGTAGAAGTAGAATGATGGAACCACTGTCACAGTATCAATGTGATATATATTGTTGTAAACCTGTACCAATCAACCTGCACCAAACAACCTGTACCAATAACCTAAACCATGTACCAACCATGCATCAACTTGTACCTCAACCTGTAATCAACATGTACCATAAACAAGTGTATCAACCATGCACCAATTGTACCAAACAACCTGTAATCAACCTGTACCATAAACAAGTGCATCAACCATGCACCAACCTGTAACTCAACCTATAACTCAACCTGTACCATGAACAAGTGCATCAACCATGTACGATACCCGTACAAATAACATGTCACAACAACCTGTCCAAAAAACCTATCAGAACAACCTATCTCATCAATCTTATCAACCAAATCAGATATACTCACCAAGACAACTCTCAAATATGTACATCAACCAAGCATAACATGACAACTCATAATCATCACCAAGATCAATATGTGCTTCTAATAATATACCAATACAAGTATGCTACATCATCCATAAACAATGTGTCAACAATACTACTAGCAAGTTCCTCCAACCATGTACCAAGTATGTACCAATCATGTATCAACTACTCATCAACTATGACTCATCAATATGTACCAACATCATCAACTATACACTTCATGTATGTGTCAACTCATCAACTACTTGTCTCAACCATGTACCCAACATGTACCTCAACCAAAATCCCTCATCAATTTCATCATCCAAATATGATGTGTAACTCTGTAATAGACCTGGTGTATAAGATCACATACCTGCTAACCTTCCTTAACTTTAACAACAAGAGACTAGCATTTTCATCAAACTTTACTTTAGTCTCACATGACTAATTTTGGATTAGTCAACAACCCTAAATTGAAATAATCATAACTATGTACCTGTAATGAATAAATATTTAAAAATGGTACACAATGTTCTTCAGTGTCTTTTATGCAATTCCTCCAGACTTCACTACTTGGAACCTCTCAGAAAAGGAGTAATAGCAAAAATGGCATACCTTGTTGAATTATGGATTATTCTTGAGAGCGAACTTGTAGAGCGTGCCCCACAGGGAATGTTTGTTCTATAGATCTGAAAATTTTACACCAAATACTAAAGAATTTACTCTAAACAATACAATTTGTCTTACTGAATTTAGATCTGTTATGAAGAAGTTATGACATTTTTACCCGAAACACATGTTTTAGACTAGTTCCAGGACTAGCCACAAACCCTATTTTCCATGGCGTGTAACTCAAAAAATACAATGACCCACAAGATGAAATGTGTATGACAACTACTTGGATATGTTTCCTCAATGGCCTCCCAATTTCATGATCTGAATCATTCTAGAAAAAAAATTATTGAGAAAATGGTGAGATGACATGTAAATAACATACCTTAGAAAGCATCATCAAAATAATTTATCCTCTCTTGAATTTTGGCCTTCTTTACTTCACCTTCCCTCTGAAATTCGGCTTATATATCCTTTGGTTACCCCAGTAACTTGTAGATATTCAATATTCTCAAGTGTGATTAAAATGAGAGAGCCTTGCCTCTTATTTATACTTTCATGTAGCTTCCTCAAGGGGTTACCTTTTAACCATCTTAACCCACTTTCCTTATTTTAGGGTTAACCCACTTCTAACCACTTGTCCACTTATTAATTTCCCATTAAATTGATTATTTAAATAATTTATTTTGTATCCACTTTGACTTATAGTACACTCATCACTTCACTTTACTATTTACCTTCTAAAATCTCTTAAACCACTTTCCTTATTTTTGGGCTAACCCACTTCTAAGCATGTGTCCACTTAGTAATTTCTCCATTAACTTTATTATTTAAATAATTTATTTTGTATCCACTTTGACTTATAGTAGAATCATCACTTCACTTTATTATTTAAATAATTTCTTCTTTGCAACCACTTGACTACTTTCTAGATGACTGATGACGGTTCTCCAACTTCACATGGCCATAACTCTCTAACCGTGAGGATTTACGTGACGTTCCACATACCACAGGAAATGGAATGACATGTACTACCCATCTAGAATAGTATTACCTAAAAAAATATCAAAACTCATACCATTATCCATCAAGCAAACTTGGGTTCATTACCCAAACCATTATGCTACCAGAATTCTCTACCGAACTTTATTCAAGGGTTGACATCAATGACAACCAACCCAATTAATAAACAAATTTTTACCCACTTTACATAGTTTCATACAATATTTTGGCCTAATGGAATAATATGATAGTGGATGGAGTTGGTTTTTGTAGTTTTATCTAGGGATTCCTGCATTTTCTAGCACCATTTCGCTCGTTCGTAACTTTGGACAGGTAGTTTTGTTACCCATCATATAGGATAGGTATCCAATACATCATGCACACTTGCATCACCCTATGATTTCAAATCATATGCCTTAGGTACAAAACCATTTTATAGCGACACGAAACCTTCTATCTACAACTAGAAGTGTTATTATCGAATGGTAGAGACTTTCCAAACATGGGTACCCTAGTTAGATCCCCTGCTTCATTTGGTGTCGATGCAGACATTTATGTCTGTAGGACCGGGAGTCCCTTATATCTAATACATGAATTTATTTTTGAACCTCATTTCTCACTCATAAACATGATGACCTATACCTAGAGGAATCCCAAACGAGTCTGATTTAAGCTCTTTTCTTACTCGTTTCAAAAATCTAAAATATTTCCAAGTGAACTTGTCTCTTTCACACTCATAAATTGGATTTGAAAGGATGTCTATTTGGTGCAATTTTATTCCTTTTTTAAACCAAGTAGACTAAGATTACGAAAAAGGGACATTTTTTGGCGTTGCGTTGTAATTTCATCTCATTCTCTTGTTTGCAGTATTGAGCCTATTCTCAGTTCTCGCTTTTGCGTTATAATCCTTTCACCTCAACAGTTTGCATCATCATCCAAGTAGAGCCTTGTTTATATCCTTTATAGCTTGACACCCTATACCCAGTAGGAAACATTCCCCGAGTGTCCATATCCTGCATGCACCTCCTTGAATTGATCATAGGTGTGTTCACTGTTGGAACTAGATTACTTACTTGCGACACTCGTTTCCTCCTATGTATCATAACATTCATTTGACTATGAAAAAACAAAAAAAATATGGGTGTGAAAGGAGTATTATCTTATCTTGGCAGTAGTCATGTCACCTTTGAATAGAGCACAATTTTTTTTATTCTACATGTCATCAATTTTTTGTTTAACATGACCTTAGGAAGCTGAGCTCATTACAGAGAGTTTACATCATTGATTGGTTACTCTTCTAGTCCCTATGGAGAGTTTGATTGATGCCTCTTGCATCTCAAAGTTTCATAATTGATTCTATGTTGTCAAAGTCTTCCATATGTTTCATGTTATTGTTCAAAGGATGTCTATCAACCTGTGTTGTCCATTCCTCAAAACTCTTGACTTTTCATGTCGGTCATACCCTCAGTGTGTCTCATAGTTACATGAATCATGTAGTCCTATTGCGCACCCCGATCCTACTTTCCTCATTGGTAGGTAACCTTAAACCCAACAACCGACATTTCATCATTAGTCATTGACTAAGTGGTTTCCCTAGTGTTCGACAACAAGAAATCTATTCACACATTGGGATCAATGCATAGATCCCAATGATATATTCCCAAATTACCATTAGCCTTATTAGTGGTTTCCTCGCCTTTTTCATCAATTTTCCTTATTGGATGCTATTCAGAGGGTATTTTTTGTGTAATGCTTGCATCTCGCACACACAAAAGATACACAGGGTCATTCCTTTGTGAACATGTTCTTCATCTGATTTCCTCCAAATCATCAAGCTCCTGCTTTTGTACCTCATGTTGAATGATGAGAGATTCCTTAATGCTCTCCTTTCAGCGGGTCTCCTTCCATCGACTTCATCTCATCTATTCTAGAGACGAGACCTAGAGTCTTATGAGCACCTAGAGGCTTGCAGTCATTAGTGGCAAGTTCTCTCGCCATCAACAGTTGGGAATACATCAATGTCTCCTGATCGATGGATTATTCAAGTGTTCAACCCTGACACCTCTATCCACACTTGTAAGAATGTACTTGGTGCATTGATACCTACTTTCATTATCGGTAGGTTGTCTCGTGTTTTTTAATGGTATACCTTAATGACCGATAATCAAACGAAGTCTCATTGTGTTCGACCTCAACTCCTTTATTCACACGATCCAGACTTGCACCTTTTGTGGATTGTGTAGAAGACTTGAGTACAACAGTTCATAGTCACATCTTTCCTGAGATATTGCTACCTTTCATTAGACCAGTACATATGTGACTTCAGTGATCATGGGAGATCAAATTGTACTCCATTATATACAGATATCTTCAGATTGATTTTGAGACTGGTTTTATTGGGCCTTGTTCGTGACTATGACAACCTCTGTAATGTAGCCACCTTTGTATTGCCCATTCATGGCCATGGACAGTTGTTAGGTATATTTTCACATGGATCTGTAGTGTAATTCAAATTGGTAGCCATGTGTGCAAATTCAGTACAGATTGTAATGAACATTTAGTTCTTCCATTTGGGTCCCCGTTACTCCACTTCTGGGTATTATAATGTATATAGGCCATCGTATATACTCCTCTGACCTCACACATTAGGGGGCATATGTTATAGAAATATTTGCCTCACCCTATGCAAATCTTCTCAGAAGGCCTTACTCCATTTCCCTATGTAGACTTGAAGTCCCCTTTTGCAAATCCCAAAGATAAAACATTATTTTTCCACATATACATGCCCTATCTATTATACAACATGTGTATATACAGGTTGCACCACTGATCCAGGTGGATATCAGGGGCCACCCACCTTTTCCAAATGGCTCAAAACAGTTTTCTGGCCATTTTGGCAATTTACTATTTTTAGCAGGTTTTCACTTCGGGGGCCATTTTGAGGGCCTAAATGAATTTTTTTCGAGATCGAGGTTCTCAATGATAGCTGAAGGCATATTGATCCCCCAAAATGAATCTCCTCGACGATACCTTTCCAACGAGCTATCACACGCCTAAAACGGAGATCGTATGCAAAAGTTACG
>ML784033.1:469710-490362 GCA_009831015.1 Picea engelmannii
CCATGCTCTGAAGTTAGAAGATCCTTCTAGCTTGTTCTCAGACTTCATAGAGTTCGTCATGGCTTGATTGACTTGGTCAAACCCTAGATTTGACCAGAAATCCAAACTTCACGTCTTGGCCTTCTGAGAGTAC
Source organism: Picea engelmannii (assembly GCA_009831015.1). Classification (NCBI taxonomy): domain Eukaryota; kingdom Viridiplantae; phylum Streptophyta; class Pinopsida; order Pinales; family Pinaceae; genus Picea; species Picea engelmannii. Next base: position 469,844 of record ML784033.1, read on the forward strand.
CAGGAGATGCGCTGGGCTAGGGCGCACTGATCTATCTGGAGATTAGGTCAATCTCATCACTTAAGGTGTCTCAACAAGAGGTTTAGGGTTTCTGCAACTGCTTCTGCTGGTAACCCTAGCTGTAGTGCTTTTGGAAGCTTCTCCTGCTAGTAACCCTAGCGACAGTTCCTCAATGAGCTCAATATCTAGCGGCTATGTTTCCTTCCAGCGTTTTAGGTTGACTGAAGGGGTGTGGGCCCATAACCTGTTAGAATATAGAAGATGGTGTGCTCGTTTTACCATTGATGATACCCTCATCACCCAACCACATGCCGAAGCCTCCCTACGAGCACCTTAACCTTGACCTAAGAATTCCTCCGGAAGAAAACCCTAGGCTAGATAGCCAAACAAAGAGCATCGCATCTCTCCCCAAATATAGTGCAACACAAAAGACTGATCAGATGTTCCAAACCCTAGACAAGAGATATCCAAACCAAATACTGAAACTGGTTGCTGCTGCAGTTGCACCTGCAACCCTCCTCCAAACCTGCGCACCAATTGCACTTGCAGTGCGCACCAACTGGGAAAACTGTAGTCCTGAGATGTGTCAAATGAAAAACTGGTGCCCTGTATTTATAGTAATCCTGCCAGTTTACTGGGGCCGACTTCTCCTTCTGGGTATGTGTCTGTTCAGTATATTATTATTAATTCTGGTCGACTTCTTCTCTTGGAGGCTAATATCCTAATATAAATTATATTCTTGAGCCGACAAGGCTTCTAGGGTTATTAGCCGATTCATTAGAGTTTCTCTTGCTTCCCAGAGTCTTCTATTCTCGTCAGGTTCACATATAGAGGTAAATACCTCCCGCAACTACCATAATATTAACAGGCTCCCCCTCATGCATGCACAAATAGATAAGCAATGCCCCAAGGTTTTAGGGAGAATCCCATAAAACCAAGGGGACACGCTCCAAAAGGAGCTAACCAGCTAAGGTGCCCTCCCTTTTTAGCCTTGGATTCTATGCAGGTGCCATGAGATCAGGGGTGCATGCCCAGTTAGGGGATACTCTGCATATTTTGTTTAAAAATGGGTTTTTGACCATAGTTTAGTAGATATTTATGATTTTTAAGCCTATTAATGGAGGATTTGGCCCATTTTTGGGAGATATTGGGCATTTTTGGAGGCCAGATTTTGGGAGGAAGTTGGGGATGGATAACCAACTTCAGATCTATAAAAACTAGGCCTGTTTGAGGCCATGGAGGACAGTTAGAGTAGAGTTATGCTGAAGGGAAGCCAAGCCAAATCAATTTTTATGCAGGGAAGTTGTTGAGGAGCAGACGCTTGCGGACCATTTCTGGGAGCTCCGATCATCCATTTTGCATGTTGTTTCTTCTGCTAGGTTCTAGAGATCTGGAAGAACATGACCAGATCAGTCTTGTAGCCTAATGGCACTACTGCGATGTACTTTTTGAGATTTGAATAGAAATAAAGAAGCCTCCCCCACTGAGACAAAGGCCCGGAGACGTAGGCAATTTTGTGCCGAACTTTGTTATCACTTCTTTTGTTATGGTTTGTTGTTATTATTTCTTCAGTTCAAATCTGTATATCCTAATCTCTTTATTAGATGACGAGAAACCAGATATTTGATTTTGTTAGCGGGTTTTTGTAAAATAGAATAATTATTTTGTTGGCGTTTTTTTGTAAAATAGAAGACTTAGTGGTATGATCATAATATGTGGTTTTCATGGCACGATGAAAACCACATAATTCTGAACTCAACAACTCAACAAACCATCAAACAACAAAAGAATTTAGTGGTGAACCTTCCCAACTATGGTATTGATGAGTATGCAAAGAGTTTATTAGAAGGGTTTGGGTTTTGCCATTGCTCCTCGAAAGATTCCATTTGAAGATATACTATCCTCGAAAGGTTCTAGATGAAGATATAATGTATATTATAGAGGGTGGAATTGCAATTTTGAGAAGATTGCATTTGAAGAAATAATGTGTATATTATAAGATGGAATTAAACAATTATTAGATAAGTGGAAAAAATATTTTTTTACATAATTGTTTCCTTATTATACATTATGCCAAACTCCTTAGAAGCAACATATCCAAGCAAGAACACCTTGCACTCAATAATAATAATGATATTGAGATTCTAAAGTTGATATTGAGGTTCTAAAGTTAGATAAGGGAGGAACACTATTCTAAAGTTAAATAAGGGAGGAACAATGTTGATTATGAATAAAATTGGTTTCTTTGAGAAGTTTCTTTACTATCTAAAGAGTAGTGATAGTTATAAGAAGTTTACTAACAGTTTATTTAGAAAAAGTTTAAGAGAAAGTCTCAAATTTTATATAAACAAATCTAACTTGGAGGGAAAATTTAATAAAAATATTATAATTAGTTATTGGTTCATGTTGAGGATTTATGGATGATCCAGATGGATGTCGGTGGCCTCCCACCTATTCCAATTGGCTTATTTTGACAGTTTTCCAGTCAAACAATTTTTTCCTAGTTTCGGGTCCCTTACTTCTGGGGGTTTTTTGAGTGATCCAGGTGGATATCGGTGGCCACCCACCTTTTCTAACTGGCTCAAAATAGTTTTCTGGCAATTTTGGTAATTTACTATTTTTGACAGTTTTTCAGATCCCGAACTTCTGGAGCCGTTTTGAGGCCCTAAATGATGTTTTTTTTTGGGTTTCTTCTAATTTAAATTTTTCATCATGAAATTTTCATTGACAGTTGTAGTCCTCGGATAGATCTTTCCAACGGGATATCGTACGCCTAAAACGAAGATCGTATGCAAAAGTTACGACCCCGGTAAGTTGATGTACAGACTTACCCAGACGGGGCCCACATGAATTTTGATGCTTCATCTCCTAGGGTTAGGTTTTTGGATGTCTAGGGTTTTTGACACTCCTGTTTATTGTAAAAAGGCCTTCAGAGCCTCATTATAATCATTTTCTTGCGAATGCGAGTAGCCATCACATCTCTTCTCAGAGATAAGCTACCACCATTCTAGCGAGTCTTTCACTCTGTATTTTTACCGTCTCTGTACATTTCTTTCATTAATAGAAATTGTGTATTACTGTATCTCTGTGTTTATGGTTGCATATTTGATACATTTCTACTATATTATTGGATATTCGAGATATCTCTATGCATTTCTTTATTATATCTCTGCTCTCATTTCATGCCAAAAAATAATCTGGATCAGTGGTATTAGAGCAGGTTGTCCTTGATCATTTTTCAGTGCATGTCCCCAACGATGTCTGATTATAACAAGTTAGGTATCAACCTTGTCTCTCTTGAAGACAATCTCTCTCACTCGCCTAAGAAACTGTCCATGGTGGAAGAAAAGAAAAACGACGGAGCAGATGATCCTATCAATCTGTTTCTTGAGCAAGATCTCACACGACAGAGGGACGAAATGATGAAGAATTTTTCCCACATCCTTCAATGCCTGTTGATAGCAATATGTGCATATTCATCAAACAACCACTTTGGAAGCACCTCTCCTTTCAAGGTATAGGTTAATTTTTATATTCCCGTATTTGAAGGTCAGATAGATGCAGATGCCCTAGACAGATGGTTAAATCTATTAGAAGGTTATTTCTCTGTTCAGAATTTTTTCGACAGGGAAAAGATCACCTTCACACTCCTTAAATCTCTCCCCCATGTCAAACATTGGTGGGAAACTTACTAGGAGAAAAGTTCCATAGAGGAGTCTGGAATATATGGGGTCGAGCCCACTTGGGTTTTTTTGTGGATGCAGTAAAGGAAAAGTATTACCCTATTGGAAACTATCATGACCAGTACATCAGATGGACCAAACTATGGCAAGAGAGGGGCCAAGAAGTTCTAGAGTCCACCAATACCTTCCATACCTTGCGCACCAATCTGGGTATCAAAGACTTCGAATGATATTTTGTTTTGAAATATCGTGGGGCTCTACATAGATACATCCAAAATGGAATGGATTTTCTGGACATCTCATCACTTGGTGCTGCTTATCGATATGATGTTAAAATCAAGTATAAATTTAAGCACCAGAACAAATGGGAGTTTGGGTCTGCAAATCTGCAACAACCAAAGTATGACAAAGACGGCCCTAAGAAACAGTCTCCCTAAAACCAGTCCAAGTCACAGGAAAAGAAGGGTCATGGGAAGACAAAGAACGACACTGGAAAATGGTGTGATTTCCACAAAATCCCCTGGCACAACACCGATGAATGTCGCTCAAAATAGTCATTAGTGGCCGAGATGAAAGACAAGGAGCAGAACCTTGATTCATAATCTGATTATGAAAATACTGGTAAAAGACAGATCATCGACACAGACCCCACTGCTATTGTCGCGACCGCAACAATTCAACCAGAAGAACCAACATATCCTGAAGAGGGGGAGAACCCTTTTTATTCACATATGTGGGTGAAGGGGACCCCGCTGCATTTTATTTTTGATAGTGGAAGCTAGAAGAACCTCATCTCAGGAGAGGTCATCAAATAGTTGGGATTGTCGACAACACCACACCCACAACCATACAACATCGAGTGTCTTCGCCAAGGACGATATCTTTGTGTCAGCCAACAGTGTCGATTTTCATACGATATCCAACCCTTTAAGGATGAGGTATTATGTGATGTTGCCCCATTGGATGTCTGTAATGTTATCTTGGGCCAACGATATATGTGGAGATGTCATGTTGTTTATGAGTCTCGACCCTGCAGTGTCATTGTTTCTCTGGGGGGTCATCTCTACAAAATACCATAGGTAGTTCCAACTACTATCCCACTTAAACAATGTCGTAAGGTAGTATCTCATACTACAAAATTCAACTTCTTCACAATTTGTTCAAAGGGTGAAAAGAAGGATACTGCAACCAATAGCCTTGGCCCAAGCACCTTCTATCCAACAGAAGAAGGTCGACAAGATTGGAGAAAAGTGTAAAGATTCCTTCTGCACACAGTCACCTCATGTAGCCAGACTGGTTAAAAATGTCCAACCCCTCCAGCCACATGTTCGTGACAACCTTCAACAAGCTAAGTAGCGCAACTTCACCAACAAGGCAAGCAACTCATCAAGATGTAGATTCAACAAACGATTTTCCCTCTTCCCCGGGCACTCAATGGAATGGAGACCATTGCTTCCTAAGGAGGGAGGATTGATCTAGATGGATATTGGTGGCCACCCACCTTTTCCAATTGGCTCAAAACAATTTTCTGGCAATTTTGATAATTTACTATTTTTGGCAGTTTTTTGGGTCCTGAACTTTCGGAGCCGTTTTGAGTCCCTAAACGATGTTTTTTTGGGGTATCTATTGATTGTAAATCTTCATTGTAAAATTTTCGTCGGCAGTTGTATTCCTCGGATAGATATTTCCAACGGGATATCATACACTTAAAACATAGATCGTATGCAAAAGTTATGACCCCGGGAAGTTGATGTACTGACTTACCCAAATGGGGCCCACATGACTTTTGGCGTTTCATCTCCTAGGGTTAGGTTTTTGTATGTCTAGGGTTTTTGACACTCCTATTTATTGTAAAAAGGTCTTCAGAGCCTCATTGTAATCATCTTCTTGCGAATGTGAGTAGCCGTCACATCTCTTCTCAGAGATAAACTGCCACCATTCTAGTGAGTCTTTCACTCTGTATTTTTACAATCTTTGTACATTTCTTTCATTAATAGAAATCATGTATTACTGTATCTCTGTGTTTATGGTTGCATCTCTGATACATTTCTGTTATATTATTGGATATATGCTATATCTTTGTGCATTTCTTTATTATATCTCCATTCTCATTTCATGCCGAAAAATAATTCAGATCAGTGGTATCAGAGCAGGATGCTCTTGATCATTTTTCAATGCATGTTCCCAACGAGGTCCGAGTATAACAATTTGGGTCTCGAGCTTGTCTCTCTTGAAGAAAATCGCTCTCACATGGACAGGAAACCATCCATGGAGGAAGAAAAGAAAAACGATGGAGTAGACAATCCTATCAATCTGTTGCTTGTGCAAGCTCTCACGCGACAGAGGGATGAAATGATGGAGAATTTTTCCCACATCCTTCAATGCATGCCGATAGCAACAGGCACATCTTCATCAAACAACCATTTTGGAAGAACCTCTCCTTTCAAGGTACAAGTTAATTTTGATATTCTCGTATTTGAAGGTCAGATAGATGCGGATGCCCTAGACAAATGGTTAAATCTATTAGAAGGTTATTTCTTTGTTCATAATATTTCCGACAGGGAGAAGATCACCTTCACACTCCTTAAATCTCTCCCCCATGTCAAACATAGGTGGGAAACTTACTTGGAGCAAAGTTCCATAGAGGAGTCTAGAATATATGGGGTCGAGCCCATTTGGGATTTTTTTTTGGATGCGGTAAAGGAACAATATTACCCTGTTGGCAACTATGAGGACCAGTACATGATATGGACCACACTGCGGCAAGATAGGGGACGATAAGTTTCAGAGTTCACCAATACCTTCAATACCTTACACACCAATCTGGGTATCAAAGACTCTGAATGACATTTTGTTCTGAAATACCCTTGGGCTCTACATAGATACATCCAAATTGAAATGGATTTTCTGGATATCTCATCACTCGGTGTTGCTTATCGATATGTTGTTAAAATCGAGCAGAAATTTAAGCACCAGAACAAACAAGAGTTTGGCTCTACAAATCCGCAACAACCGAAGTATGACAAAGACGTCCTAAACAAACATTCTCCTAAAAACTAGTCCAAGCCACAGGAAAATAAGGGTCACAAGAAGACAAAGAAGGAAACTGGAAAATGGTGTGATTTCCACAAGAGCCCCTGGCACAACACTGATGAATTTCGCTCAAAACAACCATTGGTGGCCGAGATCAAAGACAAGGAGCCGAACCATGAATCAAAATCTGATTCTGAAATACTGGTAAAAGACAGATCATCCACACAGACCCCACTGCTATTGTCGCGACCACAACAATTCAACTAGAAGAACCAACAGATCCTGAAGAGGGGGAGCACCTTTTTCATTCACAGATGTGGGTGAAGGGGACCCCGCTGCATTTTATTGTTTATAGTAGAATCCAGAAGAACCTCATCTCAGCAGAGGTCATCAAACATTTTGGATTGTTGACGACACCACACCCGCAACCATACAACATTGAGTGGCTTCGCCAAGGATGAGATCTTCATGTCATCCAACAGTTTCGATTGTCATATGACATCCATCCCTTCAAGGATGAGGTATTATTTGATGTTGCCCCATTGGATGTCTGTAATGTTCTCTTGGGCTAACCATATATGTGGAGACTCCATGTTGTTTATGTGTCTCGACCCCACAGTGTCATTGTTTCTCTGAGGGGTCATATCTACAAAACATCAGAGGTAGTTCCAACTACTGTCCCACCTAAACAGTGCTGCAAGGTAGTATCTCATACTACAAAATTCAGCTTCTTCACAATCTGTTCAAAGGGTGAACAAAAGGATACTGCAACCACTACAGCCTCGACCCAAGCACCTTCTATCCAACAAAAGAAAGTCAACAAGATTGCAACAAAGTGTAGAGATTCCTTCTGCACACAGTCACCTCATGTAGCCAGATTGGTTAAAAAGGTCCAACCCCTCCAGCCACATGTTCATGACAACCTTCAACAAGATAAGAAGTGCAACTTCCCCAACAAGGAAAACAACTCATCAAGATGCAGATTCAACAAATGCTTTTCCCTCTTCCCTGAGCACTCAACGCAATGGATACCATTGCTTTATAAGGAGGGAGGATTGATCCAGGTGGAAATATATGGCCATCCACCTTTTCCATCTTTCTCCAAAAAATTTTCTGGCAATTTTGGTAATTTACTATTTTTGGCAGTTTTTGGGTCCTGAACTTCCTGAGCCATTTTGAGGCCCTAAATGGAATTTTTTTGGGTATCATTTGGTCAAAATATTTGATCATGAAATTTTCATTGGAAGTTGTAGTCCTTGGGTAGATATATCCAACGGGCTATCTTACACCTAAAACGAAGTTTGTATGCAAGAGTTACGACCCCAGGAAGTTGATGTACCGACTTACCCAAACGGGGCCCACATGACTTTTGACGCTTCATCTCCTAGGGTTAGCTTTTTGGATGTCTAGGGTTTTTGACACTCTTGTTTATTCTAAAAAGGCCTTCAGAGCCTTATTGTAATCATCTTCTTGCAAATGCGATTAGCCGTCACATCTCTTCTCAGAGATAAGCTTACACCATTCTAGCGAGTCTTTCACTCTGTATTTTTACAGTCTCTGTACATTTATTTCATTAATAGAAATCGTGTATTACTGTATCTCTATGTTTATGGTTGCATATCTGATACATTTCTGTTATATTATTGGATATCCACGATATCTATGTGCATTTCTTTATTATATCTTCACTCTCATTTCGTGCTGAAAAATAATCCGGATCAGTGGTATCAAAGCAGGCTACTCTTGATAATTTTTCAGTGCATGTACCCGACGAGGTCCGAGTATAAAAATTTGGGTCTCGAGCTTGTCTCTCTTGAAGAAAATCACTCTTTCACATCCGATAAACCCTCCATGGCGGAAGAAGATAAAAAAAACGGAGAAGGAAATCCTATCAATTTGTTGCTTGAGCAAGCTCTCACGCTATAGACGGATGAAATGATGGAGAATTTTTCCCACATCCTTCAACACCTGCCGATAGCAACAAGCGCATATTCATCAAACAACCACTTTGGAAGCACCTCTCCTTTCAAGGTACATGCTAATTTTGATATTCCTATATTTGAAGGTCAGATAGATGCGGATGCCCTAGACAAATGGTTAAATTTGTTAGAAGGTTATTTCTCTATTCATAAATTTTCTGACAGGGAAAAGATCACCTTTTCACTCCTTAAGGCTCTCCCCCATGTCAAACATTGGTGGGAAACTTACTAGGAGAAAAGTTCCATAAAGGATTCTAGAATATATGGGGCTGAGCCCACTTGCGATATTTTTGTGGATGTGGTAAAGGAATAGTATTACCTTGTTGACAACTATGAGGACTAGTACATGAGATGGACCATGGTGTGGCAAGAGAGGGGCCAAGAAGTTATGGAGTTCACCAATACCTTCCATAACTTGTGCACCAAGATGGGTATCAAAGACTTTGAATGAAATTTGGTTTTGAAATACTGTGGGGCTCTACATAGATACATCCAAACTGAAATGGATTTTTTGGACATCTCATCACTTGGTGCTGCTTATCGATATGTTGTTAAAATCAAGAATAAATTTAAGCACCAAAACAAATGGGAGTTTGGGTCTACAAATACGCAACAACCAAAGTATGACAAATATGGCCCTAACAAACAGTCTCCCGAAAACCATTCAAAGCCACAGGAAAAGAAGGGTCACAGGAAGATAAAGAAGGACACCGGAAAATGGTGTGATTTCCACAAAATCCACTGGAAAAACAACGATGAATTCCACTCAATACAATCATTGGTGGCTGAGATCAAAGACAAGGATCCGAACCCTGGTTCAGAATCTGATTCTGAAAATACTGGTAAAAGACAGATCATCGACGCAGACCCCACTGCTATTGTCATGAACACAACAATTCAAACAGAAGAACCAACAGATCCTGAAGAGGGGGATCACCTTTTTCATTCACAGATGTGGGTGGAGGGGAACCCACTGCATTTTATTATTGATAGTGGAAGCCAGAAGAACCTCATCTCAATAGAGGTTGTCAAATAGTTGGGATTGTCGACAACACCACACCCGCAACCATACGACATCGAGTGGCTTCGCCAAGGACGAGATCTCTGTGTCAGCCATCATTGCCAATTTTCATATGACATACAACCCTTCAAGGATGAGGTATTATGTGATGTTTCCCCATTGTATGTCTGTGATATTTCCAACAGGCTATTGTACACCTAAAACAAAGATCGTATGCAAAAGTTACGACCCCAGGAAGTTGATGTATTGACTTACCCAAATGGGGCCTACATGAATTTTGGCGCTTCATCTCCTAGGGTTAGGTTTTTGGATATCTAGGGGTTTTGACACTCTTGTTTATTGTAAAAAGGCCTTCAGATCCTCATTGTAATCATATTATTGTGAATGCGAGTAGCCATCACATATATTCTCAGAGATAAGCTGCCACCATTCTAGCGAGTCTTTCACTCTGTATTTTTACAGTCTCTGTACATTTATTTCATTAATCGAAATCGTGTATTATTGTATCTTTGTGTTTATGTTTGCATATCTAATACATTTTTTTTATATTATTGGATATCTGTGATATCTCTGTGCATTTATTTATTATATATCTGCTCTCATTTCGTGCTGAAAAATAATCCGGATCATTGAGGCCCTAAACAACGTTTTTAGTGATTGCCACAGTCAAAATGTATAGGTCTCACCACATGAAATATGTGTATTCCTCGGATAGACCTTTCCAATGGGCTATCGTGCACCTAAAATGAAGATCGTATGCAAAAGTTACGACCCTCAGAAGTTGATGTACTAACTTACCCAAACGGGGCCGACATGAATTTTGACGTTTCATCTCCTAGGGTTAGGTTTTTGGATGTATAGATTTTTTGACATTCCCATTTATTGTAAAAATGCCTTGGGAGCCTCATGGAAATCATCTTCTTGCGAATGAGTGCAACCATATCATCTCTTCTCAGAGATAAGCTGTGCCACCATTCTAGCAAGCTTGTTTTCTGCTGTATTTTATAGTTTCAGTGTATTTCCTTATTGAATAGAAACCAATTTTATTGTATATATGTTATTCTATGTTAAGAATCTTTTGATAATAATATGTATTCATTTTGTTCCACTCATAAAATCAAGATCAGTGGTATCATAGCGATTTGCTTCTTGTCGTTCTTAATGCATGTCCCCAATGAGGTTAGGGTACAAAGAATTGGGTCTCAAGTTTGTTTCTCTTGAGGAAAAAATCTCTTGCACGCCCAAGCAACCTCTCATGGCGGGAGAAAATAAATATGAAGGGACAAGATATCTCTTCAAAATGTTACTTGAGGAATCCCTCATGAAAAAGAGGAACAAGATGATGGATAGTTTTGCGTAAATCCTTCGACAAATACCAACATGCGACACATCTTCCTCAAACGGAGGCGCCACCCCCTTAAAGGTACAAATCAATTTCGATATTCCTATATTTGAAGGTCAGATAGAAGCAAATGTTGTAGAAAAATGGTTGAATTTTCTAGAAGGATATTTCTCTGTCCATAACTTCTTGAATAGAGAAAATATTACTTTTGAGCTCCTCAAAGTCATTCCCCATGTCAAAGGTTGGTGGGAAACTTTTTGTGAGCAGAACGAAAGAGATGAAACCTCATTATTTACAATCGAAGTCACCTAGGAGTCCTTTGGAGATACTATTAAGGAACAATACTACCTTGTTGGAAGTTATGATGACTTGTATACAAAATGGACCACACTACGACAAGAAAGAGACCAAGCAGTGCCCAAGTTCACAAATATCTTCCATACATTGTGCACCAAGCTAGATATCAAATATTATGAGGGACATTTGGTGCTCAAGTATCATGGCGGTTTGCATAGATACATCTAATGCATAGATCTTTCCAACGGGCTATCGTATACCTAAAACAAAGATCGTATGCAAAATTTACGAACTCAGGAAGTTGATGTGCTGACTTACCCAAATGGGGCCCACATGAATTTTGGCGCTTCATCTCCTAGGATTAGGTTTTTGGATGTCTAGGGTGTTTGACACTCCTGTTTATTGTAAAAATACCTTCAGAGCCTCATTGTAATCATCTTCTTCTGAATGCGAGTAGCCGTCACATCTCTTCTTGGAGATAAGCTACCACCATTGTAGCGTGTCTTTCACTCTATATTTTTACAGTCTCTATACATTTATTTCATTAATAGAAATCATGTATTACTGTATCTCTGTGTTTATGGTTGCATCTTTGATACATTTCTATTATATTATTGGATATCTACGATATCTCTGTGCATTTCTTTATTATATCTCCGCTCTCATTTATTGCCGAAAAATAATCCGGATCATTGAGGACCTAAACAATGTTTTTAGTGATCGCCACAGTCAAAATGTATAGGTCTCACCACATGAAACATGTGTATTCCTCGGATATACCTTTCCAATGGGCTATCATGCACCTAAAATGAAGATCATATGCAAAAGTTACGACCCTGGGAAGTTGATGTACTAACTTACCCAAACGGGGCCCACATGACTTTTGGCACTTCATCTCCTAGGGTTAGGTTTTTGGATGTATAGGGTTTTTGACATTCCTTTTTATTGTAAAAATCCCTTGAGAGACTCATGGTAATCATCTTCTTGTGAATGAGTGCAGCCATATCATATCTTCTCAGAGATAAGCCACCACCATTCTAGCAAGCTTGTTTTTCGCTGCATTTTACAATTTCAACTTGTTTCCTTATTGAATAGAAACCAATTTTACTATCTATCTGTTATTCTGTGTTAAGCATATTTTGATAATAATATATATTCATTTCGTTCCGCTCATAAAATTGAGATCAGTGGTATCAAAGAATAACATATGCTTAACAAAGCCTCCGTTTGAGGAATATTTGTAATCGAGATCAATGGTAACTGCTATTATGTGTTAAGCATCTTTTGATAATAATCTATATCCATTTCTTTCTACTCATAAAATCTGGATAAGTGGTATCAGAGAGGTATTCTCCTTGTTGTTCTTAACTCATGTACCCAATGAGGTTAGGGTACAAAGAATTGGGTCTCGATCTTGTTTCTTTTGAGGAAAAAATATCTCACACGCCTAAGAGACCTCTCATGGCAGGAGAAAATAAAGACGACAGGACATGAGATCCCTTCAAAATTTTTCTCGAGGAATCCCTCATGCAATAGAGGAACGAGATGATGGATAGTTTTGCACAAATCCTTCAGCGGCTACCAACAGGTGACACATATTCCTCAAACGGAGCCGCCACCCCCTTCAATTTACAAATCAACTTCAATATTCCTATATTTGAAGGTCAGATAGACGCAAATGCTATAGAAAAATGGTTGAATTTGCTAGAAGGGTATTTCTTTGTCCATAAATTCTCGAATAGAGAAAATATTAATTTTTCACTCCTCAAAGTCATTCCCCATGTCAAAGATTGGTTGGAAACTTTTTGTGAGCAGAAGGAAAGAGAGGAAACCTCATTATTTACAGTCACGATCACCTAGGAGTCCTTTAGGGATACTATTAAGGAAAAATACTACCCTGTTGGAAGTTATGACGACCTGTATACAAAATGGACCACACTAAGGGAAGAAAGAGACCAAGCAGTTCCTGAGATCACAAATATCTTCCTTACCTTGCGCACCAAGATGGATATCAAAGATTCTAAGTGACATCTGGTGTTCAAGTATCGTGGTGGTCTGCATAGATACATCCAGGCTAAAATGGAATTTATGGACATCTCATCCTTGGGCGCGACCTACTGATATGCTATCAAAATCGAGCAGAAGCTCAAACAATAGATGCGACAATTTGGGCCTGGGAACCCCTCATGACAAAATCTGGGAAAGGGAGGCCCCAACCCACAGAACAAAGGATAGAGAAAAGACAAATCACCTTAGGAAAACCAGTCCAGGCCCCAAGCAAAGAAGGACACTGGAAATACAAAGAAAGATATTGGGAAGTGGTGAGACTTCCAGAAGAGCCCTTGGCATAACACTATTGATTGCCGCTCAAAGCAGTCATTGGTGGATGAGGTGAAAGACTTTGAATCAGATGCAGGTTTTGACTCTGCGTTATAATCAGAAAGGGGGATACAGATCATTGATGCAGAACCTAGTGCTATCGTTTCTACCACCAAGCTCCATCTCGATGAACCAGAAGAGCCAGAGGAAGGTGAGCGCCTTTTTCATTCACAGATGTGGGTGAAGGGTACCCCGCCACACTTCATCGTTAATAGTGGTATCTAGAAGAAACTCATATTGGCAGAGGTTGTCAAGCGAGTCACCCTGCTGATGATGCTACACCCGCAACCCTACACCATCGAATGGCTCCACCAAGGAAGTGACATCTGCGTCAACCAACAATGTGGCCTATCATATGACATCAATCCCTTCAAAGAAGAGGTATTGTGTGATGTTACCCCTTTCGAAGTTTGTAATGTTCTTTTGGGCCAACCATATTTATGGGAATGCCATGTTGTATATGAGTCTAGGCCTCACAGTGTTATTATTACTTTGAACAAGAAATTGTACAGGATACTGGAGGCACTCCCACCTAGTGCTATTTCCATGATCTCTTCCAAACAATGCAGGAAGGTCATCTCTCAGACGGGGAAGTTTGTCTTCTTTATGATTCGCTCTCAGAATGAGAAAAAGATCGCAACCACATCTAGGGTCTCCGCGACCAACCTCTCCACACAATAGAAGAAAGTGGATAAGTTCGTGGAAGCATACTCAAATATCTTCTCCTCACCTACCAGGGTACCTCTGCACTGTTAGATCAGGCACCCCATCGATCTAACCCCTAGTGCATTGATGCTCAATGGGCCAGTCTACCTGTGCTCTCTGTTAGAGAATAAAGATATCAAATGACAGATCCAAGAACTGCTCCACAAGGGGCACATCCATCCCAACTCATCACCTTGTGAGAGCCCAATCATGTTGGTACAGAAGAAAGACAAAACTTGGCAAATCTGCATTGATTACTAGGCCTTGAATAAAATCATAGTAAAAAACCGGTACCCGGTTCCCCAAATCGATGACCTCCTTGATTAGTACAGGGGCCAAATACTTTAGTAAGATTGATCTAAAGTTTGGATACCACCAGGTCCCAATAGAATAGACAGATGTATGGAAGATCGCCTTTAAGTCAAAGGAAGGTCTTTTCGAATGATTGGTCATGCCCTTTGGCTTGAAAAATGCTCCAACCACTTTCATGAGGTTGATGGATGATATCCTGTGACCATTCACCAATACTTTCGTAGTGGTGTATTGGGATGACATTTTGTTTTACAACAAGTCTTGGGAAGAACACTTGCAACATATTTAGCAGGTTCTGCACACCCTGCGAGGACACAAGCTATACGCCAACTTGGGAAAATTCCCCTTTGGCATGGACATGGTCCATTACTTGGGCTACATCGTTGATCAACATGGTGTACATGTGGATCCAGCCAAGATTCAAGTCATGTGTGATTGACCAGCCCCAACCACATTCACTGAGCTTCAGAGCTTCTTGGGCCTTGCCAATTTCTACCGCAGGTTCGTGCTGGGATTCTCCCATATTGCATGGGCCCTCAGCCAAGTAACCAGGGGTGGTGGTAAGGATAAATTTGTGTGGGGTCAGTCCCAACAACAAGCGTTCAATGATTTGAAGCAACACTTGTGCTCGGCCCCAGTACTTTCACTACCATACCTGCAACAACCCTTTGAGATAGAGACAGATGCTTCAGACTATGCTGTGGGCACTATTCTCACTCATCACGGCCACCCCATGGCCTATCAGAGTGAGACACTATCATATGTTGTCCATGAGTACCCTACTTACGACAAATAAATGTACTCCATTGTGCAAGCCTGTTTCCAATGGAGACACTACATTCTTGGGAAGGAGACAGTCATTACACTGATCATAAGCCACTGCAGTTCATGCAGACACAAAACAGATTTCAGAATGAGCGCCATTAGAAGTGGTCCACATACTTACAACAATTGCACCTCAACATCAAGTATAAAATAGGAAGCACCACCCGCGTCGTTGATTGCCTGAATAGACCGCCAGTCGCGACACTCACCACGGTTCTAGACTCTTGTGGCCATGAGACCTATGGATGGCCCCAACTTTATGAGATAGACCCAGACTTCGCCACTACCTACCAAATGTTGTGCACAAACATAGTTGTCACTAATTTTCATCTTCAAGATGGGATTCTATGCCATCTGGGCCATATCTATGCTCCATCAAGCAAGTGAGAGAAGCTGATATGGAAATCCCACTACAATCGGGTGGCATGACACTTCAACGTAAAAAATACAGTGGCAATGATGCAGAATCATTTCTATTGGCCGAAACTTTGACAAGAGGTCAACAAGTATATCAGGTCCTGCACTGCCTGCGTTATTGCCAAACCGAACACTAAGAAATAGGCCATGTACACCCCTCTTCCTACTCCTAACATGCCATGGGAATCCGTCTCCATGGACTACATGTCGGGCCTCCCGTCCACCGAGTGGGGATATGACTGTTTTTTGTGGTTGTTGATCACTTTTATATTATGGCCGCCTACAAGAAGAGCATCACAGCAGAGGCCACTGCCAAGCTCTTCTTTGAACAATTCTGGGTACATTTTGGAATCCCATAAACCATTGTCTCAGATCAGGACAATTTATTTCTCAACACATTATGGTCGAGCCTCTGGTCACTACTGGACACTAAGCTCAACAAATCCACAACCTTCCACCCCCAGATATATGTCCAAACCGAGGTTGTAAATCAAATGATTGTGCATATCTTGCGCATGTATAATTCCAAGCACCCTCACACATGGGATGAAAGTCTTCCCTATGTCCAGTATAGCGGCCACAACTGATCCTTTCATATCTCAACTGGGCACAACCCTTTTCAGGTGGGGTTGGGATTCCAACCATTGGTTCCCATAGATGTTGCACTACCCCTTGTGGTCACCTCGACCGACTCATCTCTTGATCCAACTGAAACAGACAAAGCCACCCGGTTCATTGAGCGGATCCAACACAACCATCAACAGGTTCAGGATATCCTATAGAAGTCCACTGACAAGTACAAGCAGTGCCATGATCAACTCTGGGTGCCACATAAGTTTCAGGTGGATGACAAAGTTTGGTTTGCATTTGCATAAAGAATGCCTTACCAGATCCTATCGGAAGCTTCACCCAATCTATTATGGATCGTACACCATCACCAAGGCCATGGGTGATAATACTTTTGAGCTCAACATTCCTCCTTTCCTTGGCTTGCACCCAATGTTCAACGTGGATCTCCTTCGACCTCATTTCTCATTGTTATTGGACACCTCAGAGATAACAGAAAAATTGACAATAACATAACCCAACCCCGATTGCATACAAAAAACATCTAGTGATCATATTGTGGACAAACATGTCAAGGGAACTCTCCAACAAAGGATCCAACTTTATCGAGTTGTCAAAGAAGGGCAACTCCTACACCAAGGCAAGTGGCTCACCCGTGGTCAAATTCAGCTGAAATTTCCTCATCTAATGGGAGCACTCAATGCAATGGAGAAAATTGCTTCCTAAGGGGGGAGGATTTATCCATATGGATTTTGGTGGCCTCCCACCTATTCCAATTGGCTCATTTTGGCAGTTTTCTAGTCCGACAATTCTTTCCTAGTTTTTGGGTCCCTAACTTCTAGGGCCGTTTTGAGGCCCTAAACAACATTTTAAGGGCTTGCCATAGAAAAAATGTGTAGGGATCGCCATATAAAACATGTGTATTCCTTATATAGACCTTTCCAACAGACTATCATGAGTCTAAAATAGATATCGTATGCAAAAGTTACGACCCTGAGAAGTTGATGTATTAACTTACCCAAACAGGGCCCACATGACTTTTGGTGCTTCATCTCCTAGGGTTAGGTTTTTGGATGCCTATGGTTTTTGACATTCCTATTTATTGTAAAAATGACTTGAGATCCTCATGGTAATCATCTTCTTGCGAATGAGCGCAACCGTCACATCTCTTCTCAGAGATAAGCCACCACCATTCTAGCAAGCTTGTTTTCCACTGCATTTTCTAGTTTTAGCTTATTTCCTTATTGAATAGAAACCGATTTTAATATATATCTGTTATTCTGTGTTAAACATCTTTTGATAAAAATTTGTATTCATTTTGTTTTTCTCATAAAATCCGGATCTTCCAAAAACTCATAAATAAGTGGTTCTTATAAATCCCATAGTTATCATAGTTATCAATAGAGGGACTAACATATAAACTTCATATAAACTTATAAAGCACTTAGCACATGAGCTTAAATGGTTAGTGGGGAACATCAATTCCTTTATAAAGGACTCAATTTATTTTTCTCAACATGATTAAGAACATTAAAGCTGACACAAATGATATTATTGTAATCGTTGATGTAGTTTATCTTTTTACAAAATTCTTATTAATAGAGTGGTTAAATTTTTCAAATGGATTACAAACCAAAGAACAATAGAGTTGGTTGAGATTCCTTTGAAATCCACATTTTTCAGTGTATATGAGCATAAATGTGGTGTATCTATCAAATTATTTATGTCTCCCATTGTGGCCAATTTAATCCTGGAAGATCTTTAGAACAAAGCCCTTGGTTCTTCTTCTCTACAACCTAAGTTGTAGATAATATTTGTAGATGACACCTTTGTCATTCGGGCACATAGACATTAGAATGTAGACAAATTTGTGGATCACCTCAATAATCAATGTGAGCATATTAAATTCACCATGGAAATTAAATAAATGGAAGCCTGCCATTTCTATACGTATTGTTCATAAAGAGACCTAATGGGTATATGACACACTAGGTATTTAGAAAAAGTATTGATATAGAGCAATACCTTCATGTTGAATCCCACCACCATCCCACTCATAAATTTGGGGTTTTCAACACTTTAGCAACCAGAGCCCTTAGAACCTTTGAAAATGATCATTTGGAGGAAGAAAAACTTCATCCCCTCAAGGTCTTAAAACACAATGGTTATAAGGAATATCAAGGGATCAATGCCTTTCAGAATGCTAGCAAAGGTCCGAGGAACAAATATTATACTGAGGAGGCCTCCAAAGGCTTCATTCCCTACATAGAAGGAACTACAGATAAAATTGCTAGGGTTTTAAAAAGAAAAACAATTAGTGCAACTTTGAATCCCCTAACCATGATTAGGAACTCCCTTCAATTTTTTAAGTACCCCATTGATCTCGCAAAATAGAAAGACATCTACATGGTTCCTTGTTCATATGGGAAACCTTACATTTGTGAAACCAATCATGCAATAATCATCAAAATAAAAGAATGTACACACATATAATATTAAGTACATGTCAATTGGGTTTAGCCCGAGTGGTTTGTGCTGAGGGGTGTTTTCCCCCCACCTAGGTTCAATTTCCGCAAGTGACATGTTGAGCTCTTAAATGAGAAAAGCTATCGAAAAAACCTCGACTTACTACAAAATCTGGTTTACTCCAGGTACCATCCTCGAAATGAAGAGAAATTCCCGATAGATTTCCCCCAACTCTATTCCAAAGTAAAAAAATCTAATATTAAGTACACACATCTAATATTAAGTAGAATTGTGTTTTCCCTTCCATCTTCCATATTAGTGGATATATAATATGAAACACTATATTTGCATTAAAGAAACCAAAATTGACCATTACATTAATAGAAAATTCAGATAATCAATCAAGATTGAAAAGTTTTTGGATAGTAAATTAAAACAATGCGTGGAAGACCATTGAAAATTGAATCCCAACATTAAATCAATCAATTAAGATTTAAGTCAAACTTTAAAGTGAGAGTGTACTTCTTCTTTAATAGGAAATTTTAATAAAAACAATTTTGAATAAGGAATAATAATTGAATAAATTAAAAGTAGAAATATGATAAATTTAAATTTGAAATTAAAAATAAAAATAAGAATTAAAATAATTAGAAATAATAATATATTGAAATTATGATTAATAAAAGTTAGGTTTAAAAATAAAATAAAATTAAAATTAATGAAGAAAAAAATTAGAACTTTTAATAATTATCATAGATCCATCTTCACTCAAAAAAATGTTTTCATTTAGGGAGATTTGATCACTATGGTTACTTGATAGATCCAGGTTAAATAGATCTATGCTGATTTAATACATTAATATTAAAGTATTAAAAATATTAGTATATTAATATATTTTATAATATATTACTACCTCAATAATCATTACATTGTTTTGACGATCTATTAATTGAAGCTAAAGAAAATTGAAACATAACAAATTCATATATATATATAATTTTATTATTATTATTTTAATGTTTTATGTTACAAGACATCTCCCCTATAAGGCTATAGAGCTCCAATAAAATTTAAAATTGATGTCAATTAGGTCGAGCTCTGGTGGTTGGGTAGAGAAGTTATTATCCTCCCCAATAGAGTTCAACCAATCAAGATATCAACAATTCCACACATGTTGAGGGTGGGATGGAATATATTCCAAACATTAAACTCAATTGGGTCTAGGCCATGTGGTTGAGAGAAGAAGTATTATCATCTCCACCTAGGTTATATTGTTATAGAAACCTTGAACCTTGTGTTGAAAAAGCCTAAAGCTTTTACATAATTTGGTTTACCAAGGATACCATACTGAAAATGCTTATTTCATGAAAAAGTAAAAATAAAATTGATATCAAACTTAAATTTGAAATTTAAAAATTAAAATTAATAATAAAAATCAAATCAAATTAAAATACATATTATCTTATTTAAATCTACTTAAAATTGGAACCAAG
>ML784033.1:495897-530326 GCA_009831015.1 Picea engelmannii
AAAATGCTTATTTCATGAAAAAGTAAAAATAAAATTGATATCAAACTTAAATTTGAAATTTAAAAATTAAAATTAATAATAAAAATCAAATCAAATTAAAATACATATTATCTTATTTAAATCTACTTAAAATTGGAACCAAGTATTTAAATTATAAAAAATACATATTAATAAATATAACTAAAGTCATTTTATGCCATTAATTTGGTTTAAAATGTTGGTAGGAAGTCATTTTTATGAATGCCATTAATTTGGTTTAAAATGTTGATAGGAAAAATAAATGTGATTAATTCAAAAATATTTTTAAACAATAATATTAGTCATTAAAATCTTATATATAATAATTATATTTTACTTTATTTAATTATATAATTTTTAAAATCTTATATATAATAATTATATTTTACTTTCTCTGAATTTTAATCATATAATTTTAATTGACTTAGTTGGTCATTAATGTTTCTATATATTGTTTTTATTAATACTTGGTATTTTGTACTAACACAAAGATGGATATAAGTGTACATCTGTGTTGACTATTAAAATTAAACTTGTGCAATCATCCCTTGATATATATATGACATTCCTTATATATATTCCTCATATTTGTGGATGGCATTCCTAATAAAATCGTAGGCATAGTCTAGTGAAATTCAACCAAGGTGATTCGAATCGAGCAACTATTGGTATGGAATTGGCCAAATGACTAGTAACACTGATGACACTCAATTAAGCTAATACCTTGGGATAAAATGCAAGAGTCATTGTCAACCTTGGACAATAGGTCTAGAATATGTTGCGTCATATAATTGCAACCTATGACAATTTTCCATCCTATCTCCCCCTTTGAGGAAACCAAGGATAGTTCCCAAGTTTATTCCAAACATGAACAAGTCCTTGGATAGTTCATACTGGAGCCTATCCATATTTCCATACGAGTCATTGTGCCTAACCCAACGTTGTGAATAGTTCATACTGGAGCCTATCCATATTTCCATGCGAGTCATTGTACCTAACCCAACGTTGTTCCTTTCACAGGTAACTCCAAGGGACTTAGTGAGAGTTGATCCCAAGACCTCCTTGAATATTTGTACAAGAACATCTACCAATCGAGCTAACCTCTGGGGCTTATGAAATTAAATGTTAGAGGCATTTCAACCCTAAGCAATGGGTCTAGAAGAGGTTATGTCATATATCCATAGGATATCACAATTTTCTAGCGTATATCCCCTTGTGAAAAAAGTATATAACTCCCAAGGCTATTTCAGACATGCACAAGTCCCTTGACAATTCACACTAGAGCCTTTCTATATGTCTGTGAGAGATAGTGTGCCATAACCAAGTCCAATCTTGTGCCTTTCACATGTAACCCCAACGACCTCAGTGGGATTTGATCCCAAGACCTATTTGAGCTTTCATGGAAGAGAATATACTAATCAAGCTTACCCTTGGGGCTAAAACTTAACTGTTGGAGGCATTTTCAACCCTTCACAATGCATCTAAAATATGCCACATCATATACCTGTAGGTTATGGCAATGTTCTAGCCTATCTCCCCTTGTGAAGAAAGATGATATAACTCCCAAGGTTATTCATGACATGCATGAGTCCTTGGAAAGTTCACATTGGAGCATTTCTAGATGTCCACAAGAACTAGTGTACTTGACCTAAGCTCGTGATTTTCATAGGCAACTCCAAGGGACTCAATAGGATTTGATCATGCGACCGCCTTGAACTTTCATACAAGAGCACAAACCAATCAAGCTAACATTTGCGGCTTATAAAATTCAATGCTAGATGCATTTCAATCCTAAACAATATGTTTAGAAGAGAATATGCCATATACCTATGGGATATAATAGTTTTATATGCTATCACCCCCTTGTGAGGAAAGTATAGATAACTCCCAAGGTTATTCCAAACATGCATGAGTCCATGGATAATTGATTCTAGAGCCATTTCAGATGTCCACAAGAGCTAGCGTGCCTAATCATAACCATGCGCCTTTTACATGAAACCCTAAGGGACTCAATGAGTTTTGATCCCAAGGCCTCCTTGAGTATTCGTACAAGAGCATCAATGTTCTAACCTATCCCCCCTTGCGAGGAAAGCAAGGATAACTCCCAAGGTTATTCCAAACATGCATGAGTCCTTCAACAATTTACCTTCGAACCTTTCAAGATATCCACAAGTTCTAGTGTGCCTAACCTAACCTTGTGCTTTTTATAGGTAACCCCAAGGGACACAATAGGATTTGATCTAGAGACCTCCTTGAACTTTCATGCAAGAGCATATACCAATTGAGCTAACACTTAGGTTAATATTTGTAGTACATTAACCCTTGAATATTAAATTGACTTTGTTAAATTAGAGAATTATGAGATATTGGTGGTTGATTATAACTGATATAATTTAGTAAACTAGATTTTCCTATTGGTTCACTCAATTAATCTTAAATAACATCATTTAGCCAACTAAATTTTCCTATTGATTCACTCGAATAATTATAATTGATATTATTTAGCCAACTATGATTAATTATAATTGATGTCATTTAACCAACTATATTTTCTTATTGGTTCACTCAATTACAACTAGTTGTTCTATTATGTAACTACTTAATTCACTAATCTTGAAATATAAGTCAACCAACTACTTTTGTACGTTACGAGAGATGGGATATCGAATCTATTATAGATAGTTGAAACTTTTGATACTGTACTTCTCTTCTCTCCTATAATATGTGTTTGTGTACATTTATATACACAAATCTATATTTATTAGAATGTTTACTTGACTAATTTGCTAGGTAAAAATGGTTATATTTTTCCATGGAAGTAGGAATAGTGATATACTTTAACTAGAGTTTAAATCCCGTTGACATGCTTACCAAAAAAAAAAAAAATGTCATCATACTAAACAACAATGAACACAAACCTATAATGGCTTTCAACATGATTTTTGGATTAAATAACAAGTATCTCAAGAATTTCCATGTATTTTCATGTAATGAATGCATAAAATACCTTGCATTATACATGAAGAGAAAACCACTCCACTGAGCTATACATTAAGAGAAACTTTGAAGAAGTTTGTCATAAACCACTCCACTGAGCTATACATTAAGAGAAACTTTGAAGAAGTTTGTCATCTTATACAAGTTGTGTACTTAGGGAAGGAGGGAAATTGATTATATATTTTGTTTTAATTATGTCAAAATTAAATTTAAAAAATGAAAGAGAAAATAAAAATAATATATATAAATTCTGAAAAGAAAAATAAATAAATAAATTATTTACAATATTTTTAAAATTTTAATTAATTAGTTAATTACTTTTTTAATTTGAGATTTTTTATTTTATATATATATATTTTAAGTTCAATAATTACATCATTCAGAAAAAAACTCTTCTTGTTTCTCTAACCATGGAATTATGTTTGTTTTATTAAATTGATGCGAGCAATGTTACTTATATATTTTTAAAAAGCGGAAATGAAAAAAAAATATTCGTGGATGTTGTCCCAATGTTACTCGTACATTTAAAAAAATACTTTCTGATATTATAATAATTTTTTTAATTTAGTTTCGGATATTTCATCTATTTAATTTTTTTATAATTAAAAAATTAAATTAAATTTTGGATATTTAATCTATTTATTTATTTTTATTTGTTGTGATTTTTGAAGTTAGAAATTTTGCAATTTGATTTATATCTAAAAAAGTGAAAATGAAAATTATATTTGTAGATGATGATGATGATGAAGAACATCCACTAAGACCGAATTGGTCTATTGGACTTTAAAAAGGTAAGGAATTACTTCCAATTCTTTAAAATTTTGTTTTTGTGCTTGAAAAACAATAAGAGAAGCTTTCCAATATCACCATAGTTTTGTTGAATTAAAAGGTTAGGAAGGCTCGTAGTGTGACAAATATTTTGAAATTGAGATCTAATCCAGGTATACCCTGGACAATCTAAGAGAAAGTGCTTTTCATCTTCAACCCTCTTAGTGTCACAAACATGTCACACTCTTTTGTCCCATGGCGTTTTAGAAATTGACCAACGTCCGGTTTCACTATGGAGCTCTTGAGAGTTTGTTCTTATTTTAGCAATGCTTATTTTTTCTTTACACTTATCAAAACAAATAGATAATTTTGATATTCTAGATTAGGTTTGATTACCTCCTTATAATACCTTAATTTTCCTTTTTCCTCTAACTATTTATCACACCACATTTTCTCCTTAAATTTTGATTTAATAATATTTTTAATAGTATCTTTATTCTGCAAAATGGTCTCTTCCATGATTCCCCAATGTCTTAGCCAAGACTGTGCATCTTTATGCCATCCCCGCTTGAGTCAAAGGTGGTTATGGTTGGAGTTTGAAGCAATTTTAGGAAGCCTCTTGTCTTCCATGTTGTTTAACTAGTTCTTATACATTGGGTATCTAGTCATAGCCATGCTCTAAATGGGGGAAAGACTTGCCTCTAAGAGGAGGATAGGATAGGGCGTATTTCCTTTAATTTTGAGATTATAGGTTATAAAATTGCTTTGGATTTGGTCTATCTTTCTTCATGATTCTTGAGAGAGACTGCATCTCCAAACTTCTCATCCATATAGAATAATATGAGTAACAAGAGTCTCAAAGAGGATTTTTTTTCTTATCCCATATCCGAAGATCAAATGATTTACAATTGTTTTCAAGCTCATAATAAGCTTTCCATCCTCCATTTATCCTTTTCTCAATGCTGTAATTCCAGTTGAGCTTGTGGTGAATATCGATTTCAAGATATTTGTATGAAGTCACTTCCACCAAGTTGTTGTTGTCATATAAAAAAGTATCATATGTGATCTTATTGCATTTAATTATCATGACTTTTGTTTGGTTAGTATTAATAATCATTACCCATATTGGAGAAAAAATACTTTAGGATTCTTAGTTTCTCTCAAATGTCGTGGGGACTCATTTCCATAAGAACAATATCATCAACATAAGAAGAATATTGATGAATATACTAGTGAGAGTTGGGCCGACAAAACCCATTTATTCCAAACACTCTTCTAACTTGTCAATGTATATGCCAAAAATAGTAGGGGGGAAGGGACAACCTTGCTTGACTCCAATATTGCAGTTAATTTCTTTCGACCAGTCCCCAGTGTTCTTAAACTTGGAAATAACTTTCTCATACAACCTTATAGCAACATCCCTCAACTCGAAAGGAAATTTTATCTCTTCCAACCTATCCTAAAGGTTTTTCCTGAGAACTGTGTCAAAATCTTTTCTAAAGTCAACAAAACAACACAAAAGATTGGTTTTAATATTGCAGAAATCCTCTGCAATGATCCTAAGGGTAACAAGATGGTCCACAATTGAGTGATATCTCGTAAATCCGGCCCGACCTTTAGCTCTTTTACTATGACTTTCTAACCAAAGGCTAATCTTTTTCTCCAAAATAATTTCGTATAGCTTCTCTAAAATCGGGCTAATCAGAATGATCCTATAAATAGAGGGAATGTTTCTATCCCCATTTAAAAAAATAGGTATAATGAGGCTTTGTGTCCAGGGTTTAGGGAAGCCCTACTTGACTACTGAATTGAAGAGATTGTGTATGTGAGCGATGAGGATAGACTCTCTGATTTTAAAATTTCATCTTGGTAGCCTTCAATGTCCTTAGCTTTCCCATTTGCAAACTGCTTAACCTTGAACTCTATGTCATCCAAATAAAAATCTTCATCATTTGTAGGAACAATATGAATGTTGTCCATGGCATTATGGAACTCGTAAATACTTTTAAGGTAGGAATTCCAGTCCCTTAAGGGAATCCTATTATTTTCTTTAATATTGCAAATTAGAATTTGCATCCAAAACTTTCTAGGATCAAGCCTAGACAGGTGTAAAATCTGCTCTTGTCTTTTATTTATATAGCACCTTTTTCCCCTATTAATTAGGGATTTGTACATATTGATATTATCGAGTTTGAAGGACTCATTAGAAGCATCCCTAAGACATTTCCTAGCAATTTTACATTCTTTATCATACCAAGGGTTGGTTGTTCTATTCTTCTTTTTATAAGACACCTCGAAAGAGAACTTGTTAATAAAAGTGGAAAGGGTAGTTGTAAAATTATGATAGAGGTATTCAATGTTGTCCTTATAAGTTAGAAGATGTAATTCACTATTTAAATTGTTTAAGAAAAGATCAACTTTACTTTTATCAAAAAACATTTTCCATTGATTATTAGAATTTTCTTCAATGGTGCTCCCGTGCATGGAAAAGTGTAGAGTTAGGGTTAAAGGTTTATGATCAGAGTTGGGTTCATGGTCATTTGAAAGGTCAAAAGTTACTATTTTTTTGGAAACGAGGATACCATATATCACATAATCCACTCCACTACTACCCAGACCATGAATACAAGTCATCTGGTTGGATTTTGGCCACTTCATTACTCCATTGCAAATTATAAGGTTTTAAGAACTGCAAGATTAACTAGCTCAGTACCAAACAAATAATCAGTTAAGTCTTTAGATATTCTTTGTAGCTATTAGCTAAAACAAGGTCCTCATCTATCCATAAAGGATTATGGTTTGAATCATTGCTTAAAAGAATAGCTTGGTTAGTTGCAGTTCTAGTATTAAAGTCTCCTAGTAGGAGGGTATTACCTTCATTTCTCAAAGTGTAAATATCATGTTCTAAAGTATTATAGGGACAATTTATATCTAGATTTATTTTCTTATAAAAAGTAGAATTAATATATGAAAAATAACAAATTTCTATATACATCTTATGAGCATTGTGTCTGAAATTTATATCCAAATGTACTCATTGAGAGGGTCGATCTTATGAAGTTGAATTTTAGGAGAAATGCACTTTCTAATATAATAGGCTATGCCCGCTATCCCTCTATGATATAATTTTTTGTTCCAAGCCGACCACAAGAAAAATCATTCTATGTTAGGGACCTTAGAATCTTCATGCTCCCATGTTTCAACTAGATAAATACTATCAATATCACTTGAGATCCAACTTAACATAGGGAATTTGCGCCAAGGAAAGCCACAATAGTTCCAAAAAAGGATCCCAAGTGTCCCAAAATACTATTGATTATTATCCTTCTAGTCTCTATCCCTAACAATAACTTTTTTATTTCTAATTATTGCCCATTTTCCTTCTTTCCTGTCTTCCTTTACCTTTTGAACTTCCTTAATTCAGCTTGGTCTTCTAGAATGAGGTCTTCATTTAGAAATATTCCTTACCCTTTTAAGCTTAGATATTTACCGGGTATGCTATATTTATGGTTAGTACAACTTACTTTGACACGAATCAACCTATATTTACGTTCAATTATTTTTCCTAGCCTCTTTGCTTCTGTGAGGTAAGGTGTTTCAATTTGTGATTTATTTTTTAGTTCTTCTTCTACTATTGCTAGCGTATCCTCCTCTTGTTGTTCTTTTATACCAAAAATTATGAGATTCAAGGTTCTTTTATTACACTCATGATCCAATTCGATTAGCTTATTCCTTTCCTCTTTGATGGATTTGATATCCAATTTTTCTTTCTAGACTACTTAGTGTTATGAAGAAAATCTCTCTATGGCTAGGGGTAAACCACAATAAATAGAAATGAATGCAGAAATCAACTCTAATATCAGGTATGCTATATAAAAAAATATTCTATCAAGACAAGATAAAAGGCCTACCTCATCCAAACGTTCGATGAAGTCCATCATTGAGCAGTTGACTCAAAGCAATACACCTGCAGCTTGTCCTCAACAACCAAGAAACACAAGCATATGGTGATAATATATAATGTTAGCACATTAAATAGCATAATCCATCAACATTCATAGAAAATATGCCCATGGAATAACAATTCAAATATTTGCAAGATATTAATTAGATGAGAAGAGTATTTATATTAAAATGTAATCAACAGAAGTGAATGAATTACAAACTTCCGTGCCTGCATGGTTCAGAACCGAGAAACTAAGTCCCTTCCAGCTGGGCCTCCACCACTTAAATCCTCCACCAAAGTCAAGCTCATATACGAGAGACAGTGATGTTCTCAATCAAGTAGGGAAGATCTTGGGGGATGAACAATGTGTTCATACTTAAAAGGACAAAGGGATGCATACTCAATATGAAGTGAATAATTTCTCCATAGTAACTTTGCTCTCAAAGTTGAATTCTTCTCCTCTTTCCCATAGCTCAGAATTGACCCATTTATAGCCTTCAAGAGGAACTGAAGGGACGAGTTGGAATGTTTCCAGTATATGGAAGGTCAAGAATCATGGATCTCATGATGTGACATGGACACCCAGCACCATTTTTTTAATTTTGGGCACAAAACCCAATGTACACAGGCTGTAGTGGTGCAACCTGTCTATACACATGCTGTATAATAGATAGGGCATGTATATGTGGAAAAATAATGTTTTATCTCTGGGATTTGCAAAAGGGGACTTCAAGTCTACAAAGGGAAATGGAACAAGGCCTTCTGAGAAAATTTGCATAGGGTGGGGAAAATATTTCTATAACATATGCCCCCTATTGTGTGAGATCAGAGGAGTATCTGCGATGGCCTATATACATTATAATACCCAGAAGTGGAGTAATGGGGACCCAAATGGAAGAACTAGTTGTTCATTACAATCTGTACTGAATTTGCACACATAGCTACCAATTTGAATTACACTACATATCCATGTGAAAATATATCAAACAACTGTCCATGGCCATGAATAGGCAATACAAAGGTGGCTACATGCCAGAGGCTATCATAGTCACAAACAAGGCCCAGTAAAACCAGTCTCAAAATCAATCTGAAGATATCTATATATAATGGAGTACAATTTGATCTCCCATGATCACTGAAGTCACATATGTACTGGTCTAATGAAAGGTAGCAACAACTCAGGAAAGATGTGACTATGAATTGTTGTATTCAAGTCTTCTACACAATCCACAAAAGGTGCAAGTCTACATCGTGTGAATAAAGGAGTTGAGGTCGAACACAATGAGACTTCGTTTGATTACTGGTCATTAAGGTATACCATTAACAAACGCTAGACAACCTACCGATAATGAAAGTAGGTATCAATGCACCAAGTACATTCTTACAAGTGTGGATAGAGGTGTCAGGGTTGAACATTTGAAGAATCCATCGATCAGGAGACATTGATGTATTCCCAACTATCGATGGCGAGAGAACTTGCCACTAATGACTGCAAGCCTCTAGGTGCTCATAAGACTCTAGGTCTCGTCTCTAGAATAGATGAGCTGAAGTTGATGGAAGGAGACCCGCTGAAAGGAGAGAATTAAGGAATCTCTCATCATTCAACATGAGGTACAAAAGCAGGAGATTGATGATTTGGAGGAAATCGGATGAAGAACATGTTCACGAACGAATGACCCTGTGCATCTTTTGTGTGTGCGAGATGCAAGCATTACACAAAAAATACCTTTTGAATAGCATCCAATAAGGAAAATTGATGAAAAAGGCGAGGAAACCACCAATAAGGCTAATGGTAATTTGGGAATATATCATTGGGATCTATGCACAAATCCCAATGTGTGAATAGATTTATTGTCGTCGAACACTAGGGAAACCACTTAGTCAATGACTAATGATGAAATGTCGGTTGTTGGGCTTAAGGTTACCTACCAATGAGGAAAGTAGGATCGGGGTGCATAATAGGACTACATGATTCATGTAACTATGAGACACACTAAGGGTATGACCGACATGAAAAGTCAAGAGTTTTGAGGAATGGATGACACAGGTTGATAGACATCCTTTGAACAATAACATGAAACATACGGAAGACTTTGACAACATAGAATCAATTATGAAACTTTGAGATGCAAGAGGCATCAATCAAACTCTCCATAGGGACTGGAAGAGTAACTAGTCGGTGGCGTAAACTCTCTGTAATGAGCTCAACTTCCTAAAGTCATGCTAAACCCAAAATTGATGACATGTCAAATAAATTTTTTTTTGCTCTATTCAAAGGTGACATGACTACTGCCAATATAAGATAACACTCCTTTCACACCAATCTTTTTTTTGTTTTTTCATAGTCAAATGAATGTTATGATACATAGGAGGAAACAAGTGTCACAAGTAAGTAATCTAGTTCCAGCAGTGGAACACACCTATGCTCAATTCAAGGAGGTGCATGTAGGATATGGACACTCAGGGAATGTTTCCTCCTAGGTATAGGGTGTCAAGCTATAAAGGATATAAACAAGGCTCTACTTGGATGATGATGCAAATTGTTGAGGTGAAAGGCTTATAACGCAAAAGAGAGAATCAAAAATAGGCTCAATACTGCAAGCAAGAGAATGAGATGAAATTACAATGCAATGCCAAAAAATGTCCCTTTTTCGTAATCTTAGTCTACTTGGTTTGAAAAAGGAATAAACTTGCACCAAATAAACGTCCTTTCAAATCCAATTTACGAGTGTGAAGGAGACAAGTTCACTTGGAAATATTTTCGATTTTTGAAATGAGTCGGAAAAGAGATTAAATCAAACTCGTTCGGGATTCCTCTAGGTATAGGTCGTCATGTTTATGAGTAAGAAATGAGGTTCAAACATAAATTCATGTATTATATATAAGGGAATCCCGGTCCTACAGACAAAAATATCTGCATGGGCACCGAATGAAGCAGAGGATCTAACTAGGGTACCCATTTTTGGTAAGTCTCTACCATTCAATAACGACACTTCTAGTTGCATATAGAAGGTTTTGTGTCGCTATAAAATGGTTTTGTACCTAAGGCATATGATTTGAAATCATAGGGTGATGCAAGTGTGCATGATGTATTGGATACCTATCCTATATGATGGGTAACAAAAATACCTGTCCAAAGTTACGAACGAGCGAAATGGCATTAGAAACCGCAGGAATCCCTAGATAAAACTACAGAAACCAACTCCATCCACTGTCATATTAGTCCATTAGGCCAAAATATTGTACGAAACTATGTAAAGTGGGTAAAAATTTGTTGATTAATTGGGTTGGTTGTCATTGATGTCAACCCTTGAATAAAGTTCGGTAGAGAATTCTGGTAGCATAATGGTTTGTGTAATGGACCCAAGTTTGTTTGATGGATAATGGTATGAGTTTTGATATATTTTTAGGTAAGACTATTCTAGATGGGTAGAGTACATGTCATTCCATTTCCGGTGGTATGTGGAACGTCACATAACTCCTCATGGTTAGAGAGTTATGGCCATGTGAAGTTGGAGAACCCTCATGAGTCATCTAGAAGCCCCAAAAGGTCAAAGTAGTCAAGTGGTTGCAAAGAAGAAATTATTTAAATAATAAAGTGAAGTGATGAGTCTACTATAAGTCAAAGTGGATACAAAATAAATGATTTAAATAATAAATTTAATGGAGAAATTACTAAGTGGGCACGTGGTTAGAAGTGGGTTAGCCCAAAAATAAGGAAAGTGGTTTAAGAGATTTTAGAAGGTAAATAATAAAGTGAAGTGATGAGTGTACTATAAGTCAAAGTGGATACAAAAGAAATTATTTAAATAATAAATTTAATGGAGAAATTAATAAGTGGACAAGTGGTTAGAAGTGGGTTAACCCTAAAATAAGGAAAGTGGGTTAAGATGGTTAAAAGGTAACCCCTTGAGGAAGCTACATGAAAGTATAAATAAGAGGCAAATCTCTCTCATTTTAATCACACTTGAGCATATTGAATATCTACAAGTTACTGGGGTAACCAAAGGATATCTAAGTCGAATTTCAGAGGGAAGGTGAAGTAAAGAAGGCCAAAATTCAAGAGAGGATAAATTATTTTGATGATGCTTTCTAAGGTATGTTATTTACATGTCATCTCACCATTTTCTCAATAATTTTTTTTTCTAGAATGATCCAGACCATGAAATTGGGAGGCCATTGAGGAAACATATCCAAGTAGTTGTGATACACATTTCATCTTGTGGGTCGTTGTATTTTTTGAGTTACACGCCGTGGAAAATAGGGTTTGTGGCTAGTCCTGGAACTAGTCTAAAACATGTGTTTCGGGTAAAAACGTCATAACTTCTTCATAACAGATATAAATTCAGTAAGACAAACTGTATTTTTTACAGTAAATTCTTTAGCATTCAGTGTAAAATTTTCAGATCCATAGAACAAATATTCCGTGTGGGGCACGCTCTACAAGTTCGCTCTCAAGAATAATCCAGAATTCAACAAGGTATGCCATTTTTGCTATTACTCCTTTTCTGAGAGGTTCCAAGTAGTGAAGTCTGGAGGAATTGCATAAAAGACACTGAAGAACATTGTGTACCATTTTTAAATATTTATTCATTACAGGTACATAGTTATGATTATTTCAATTTAGGGTTGTTGACTAATCCAAAATTAGTCATGTGAGACTAAAGTAAACTTTGATGAAAATGCTAGTCTCTTGTTGTTAAAGTTAAGGAAGGTTAGAAGGTATGTGATCTTATACACCAGGTCTATTACAGAGTTACAAATCAGATTTGGATGATGAAATTGATGAGGGATTTTGGTTGAGGTACATGTTGGGTACATGGTTGAAACAAGTAGTTGATGAGTTGGCACGTACATGAAGTGTATAGTTGATGATGTTGGTACATATTGATGAGTCATAGTTGATGAGTAGTTGATACATGATTGGTACATACTTGGTACATGGTTGGAGAAACTTGCTAGTAGTATTGTTGACACATGGTTTATGGATAATGTAGCATACTTGTATTGGTATATTATTAGAAGCACATATTGATCTTGGTGATGATTATGAGTTGTCATGTTATGATTGGTTAATGCACATCTTTGAGAGTTGTCTTGGTGAGTATATCTAATTTGGTTGATAAGATTGATGAGATAGGTTGTTGTGATAGGTTTTTTGGACAGGTTGTTGTGACATGTTATTTGTACAGGTATGGTACATGGTTGATGCACTTGTTCATGGTACAGGTTGAGTTACAGGTTGGTGCATGGTTGATGCACTTGTTTATGGTACAGGTTGATTAAAGGTTGTTTGGTACAGGTTGGTGCATGGTTGATACACTTTGTTATCACTGAAATTTTGTCTGCACACGGCGACAAGAACTCCGCATCGTCAAAACAAGAATGAAGTCATTCATGGCACAAGACTAATTCCTCAGCATTGCAAAAGGGTAAAAAAACTGTACAAAATGACCAAAAATTTGAAAGGCGCTTTACATCATCTGGGTGCGCGCGCGTATGCGCGTAACAGCAATGTACAAAGCACGCATATGTGCACAAGGCACGGCTGTTGGGCGAAAAACCTGCGCGCCTGCTAAACGACGCATTTATTGAAATTGGTCGGCCTCCCAACCACTAATGGATCATCTCCCAAGCTGATTTGACACCAAATCCGAGCTCAATCCTCATGGTGGGCTGGTCAAAGACCTAATTGAGCCCTAAAGAGCCCCTTTTCACATCCAAAAGAGGATACATAATATCCCAATGGTGGGCTATAAAAAGCCATGAATAACCACCATTTTCTCAAAGAATTTTATGCATTGTTATGCTGCCAAGATTGTTAAGGACTCATTCTTTAACAAGAACATATAGGCATCATTTCACAAGAGCTATCCACCCCTCTCTTGAGTGGATAATATTGGAGTTCTTTCACCCACATTTTCATCCTTTCATTGTAAGGAGATCAATCAAGTGAGGGCCTCAAGAGCCTTCCATTGGAGAAAGAAGGGACCCAAGTCCCGTTTCTTCTTTGTGCCTTTGGATTTCATCAATAGATCAGCTTATACATTGGTGATATTGGTTCATTTGTACTCATTTTTCATTTGTTTTATATGCTCATAGTTTTTATTAGTTTTAGTTTAATTCTTGTTAATAGCTTTGTTGTTTTTCTTTCTAAACTTTCCTTTCACAGTTGTCATGCCTAGCAGAGCCCAACTGGGCATGTAAGCACTCTTAATTTGCTCACCTAGTGACGAATTGGGTGCAAATAGATTGGCGACCGTACTGGGGAGAAGGTATCAATTCCTCCCTCATTTGGGTTCATTTTTCTTTCCTTTTGATTTCATTAACTTGCAGGTTCACAAACCGGCCTCTGCCGACCTACTTACCAGTCAATCCACAAGAAATTGGAGAGAAATCCATCCGGATTTTTCTTCTCAGACTTTTGACACAGGCGCGCGGGTATTCCACCCCACAGGCGCGCGTCGGGCGCGCATACTTGTACACGATACTTCCTGATCTACCAAAACCCGTGCCATTTGGTCAAGACAAACCAGGGATGTCTCACTCAGTAGACGGGCTAATAGGTGCTACCATGCACCATATTCCAAAACCTCAACCACCACCGATGTATGGAACACCTCAGTACCCGCCGACATATGGGGGCACTTCTTATTACCCCCCACCCCCTGACCAACAACCATACCCTGTTGCTATACCTCCACCCATTAGTGGACCGCCACCAACACCTCCCATACATCCACCTCTTCCAAACACCAGTGGTCCCCCCTCCACATCACCTTATAGTACTAGCGAAAGCGCCACGCCTTCCTATGTACCTTATGGAGCCTCACCACCACAGAATCCTTACTTTCCCTTTCCAGGTCCTCCACAACCCATGGCTCCCCCACATCCTCATACGAGGGTCAATTTTGTTCAACCCTCTGCTGCTCAACAATTTCAGAATTTTGAACAGTTGAACACAACCAACCCAACTCACCCTTCGAACAATGCCAAGAAGAAAGGAAGGAACATGAATAACAACAATCCTGGTCAAGGCGGGAATCAACCCACACAGCACCCACCCACTGGGGGAAACCTGAACCAAGGGAACCAAAACCCCCAAGGGGGCAATAACAACAAACGCCAAGGGCGGAATACTGTTAAAACTATCCACCCTTGTGCTCTTTGTGGCGTATATGGTCATTACACTCACCATTGGCCACAGATCGCGGATTTCAAAAGGTTGAAGGACTCTGGGAGCCTTCCCCCTTCTCCTGCGCAACATGCCCTACAGCAGGCACAACAACAATATGTGCAACAACCACCTCCCCCCGTACTGCAAAATCCTATCCCACATCAAGGTGTCATAAACACCCAGCAGGACACGCAACATCCCCCACCTTAGGTGGGCCAATACCACAATCCCAACAATCCAACAGAGCAAACAATTCTCCTCACCAGTGAGGAAGAAATCCTTCTGCAAACACGCAATCGTCAGTATCCTGCAACAACGGAGTCTACCCCTACACCTCCAGAAACAAACCCTACACCGACGGGACCTCCGTTGGTGATCCCTCGCCCTTCCGTCGAATCACCGTTATGCATCCCTCACATTCCATTGCGCAGGAATGTCCACAACCCACACGCTAGGGCCGCTCATAATTACAGCTTGGTAGATGACTTAGCACAATCCCCGGCTGCCATGTCAGTGCTGGAAGTCCTCCAGACTTGTCCAACGCAGCGGAAATCACTACTTTCCACCTTGGGGGCAGTCGACCCAGCTGATACTCGACTCATCACTTTTGACCTTGATAGCTGCGAACCGTGTCTTCCCGCCGCAGTTGCTATTCAAATACCAGTCAAAATACAAAACATTACCGTCCATCGATGTATCATCAATGAAGGGGCATCTACATGTATCATGTCCAAAACAGTATGGCAGAAACTTGGTTCCCCAGAACTCATACCTTCCGCCATCACATTACGAGCTTATGACGGACGACCATCATCTCCTGAAGGGCTCTTCCAAAATGTCCCCGTGGAACTCGGGGGAAAAACTATTCTAATTGACATCGAAGTTATCGACGCTCAGCTCGATTATAATATCTTGCTCGGACGTAGCTACATGTATGCTATGAAGGAAGTGGCATCATCCATCTTTCGGACAATCATGTTACCTCACAACGGGAAGATTGTGACCATTGACCAAGTCTTGCATTACGAGCCTAACCCATCTGCCAATCTCGATAACATTCTTCCTATCATTCACACCAACAAAGACATATATCCACTCATCGAGATGGGCCCTGGGATTTTCAAAGATCCATCCTTGTTAGGGACGTACCATGGAGCACCACCACTCCTTCCCCCTAACCAAGTATGCGTCGTTTCCTCTAAGGAAACTCTCCAGGAGGATGCTCATCCTCCTCAGGAGGCTTCAGTCATTCCTGATGTCTCATCAGTCGCAGCCCACTCCCACAGGAGCCTCCTGCGCACTCGTCGACCACTCTGGTCCACGAATCCACCCCCCCCTCAAGGGCCTAGTCCCATTTGGGAAACAGTTCCCCGACCCCTCACTCAAATTCTCTTCTTTTACCCTCCACCCGGTATAGAAGCTTTCCAGGTAGCAGCAACACTCACACTACCCAATATGGTGTTAGCAATCCCAGTGTGGTACTTACATCCACCTGAGATGGTCGCTCGCCCATAGGAAGGACTCCCCATGACGATTCCTGTCATCACTCCCACTACCCCCACTACCCCCCCTGCCGCAGCCGGGGGTAGGCGACAGAAGAAGGAGCCCACCGCTCCACTTCCTCCACGCATCCCACCACCTTGTGCCTTGTGTGACAAAGCGGGTCACCAAAGAAACAACTGCCCATCACTACCCGAATTATGGAACTTGATTCCCCCCAACCCAACCCCCACACCACCCATTACTACTGCGACCACTCAACCTTCCAGTAGTAAAGGGTTAAAGACCAAATTCGCGTGTGCCATTTGTTCTGAGTATGGCCATTACACCCATCATTGTCCGGCACTGCCTCGTTTTCGACAGGCATTAGCTATCATAAGCCACGACTTTCAGAACAACCCACGCCCTGCTACGTCATCCAAAACACCGCTCACTGACATTCGCTATGTCACCACTTCAGTCAATAAACGCATGAGATGCCCTTGCTCTCTTTGCGATTCGTTGGCTCATTTTACATACCAATGTCCTATGATCATCGAATATCAGCGACGTCAGTTAGCACTACATCACCAACCCGCAGAGGCAATCATTGACATATCTTCACCATTCGAAGATCTTCATATCATTTCACCCGAACCCGAAGCACTCCCAACACCTCCTTGGTTCATAGATGAAATTTCTGAGGATTTATCCCGTAACCCTCCCAACTCTCCTGCTCATTCCCCGCCGGAGACTTCCCATCCCACTACTATGGGTACCCCTCAATACCTCAATATATGGTTTATGACGAGTGAACCCTCGCTCTCTCCTTGCATTACCTCCTCTGTTTCTACAGCAGGGGGCAACCACACTGCCACTAAGATCACTCCTCATGATCCATTATATTCTCGTCGTTTCCAATGCGATGAAGAAGTACTGGAAGAGCTACAACACCCCAACTCTCCCTGGGATGCACTACATCATCGTGCACTCTTCCTTCCACAGGAAACCCTCATGCCTCCTAGCCACAATCCCATTTACACAGTCGAAACCAAAGACTTTATCCCATCAGGGAATATCGATTGGTTCAACAATCCCATTTCTGCACCTGACGCTTTTGAAGAAGGTAATCTGGCTAACATTTCCCCCACCATCAAAATCGACATTTCCATTAAACTAGGCATCGTCGAAGAAATCATCATTGGAGATGCTTCCACTCCTCAGGAAATCGCCGCATATAAAACCCTCTTCCAGGAATATAGGGATATCTTCGCCTGGTCATACACGGAGATGCCTGGCCTCGACCCTCTATCGTCGAACATCGCATCGACACCTGGCCCGACATCACACTTGTTCACCAGAAACAGTGACCGCTACACCCATCCAAGGCCACGGCTATCAAAGCCGAAATTGACAAATTGCGTACGGCCGGATTCATTTACCCCATCACTTATACATCATGGGTTTCCAACCCTGTACCCGTCGACAAAAAACATGGATCTATTCGCGTTTGCATCGATTTTCGCAATCTCAACAATGCGTGTCCCAAGGACAACTTCCCAACGCCTTTCATCGATTATATTATCTATGACTGCGCCGGCCATGAGGCTCTTTCCTTTATGGACGGATTTTCTGGCTATAACCAAATTCAAATTCACCCAGTCGATCAATATAAAACCGCATTCATTACCCCTTGGGGTACGTTCGCATATTGTGTCATGCCCTTCGGCCTCAAAAACGCCGACGCAACTTTCCAGCGGGCCATGACATACATCTTTCATGATCTAGCTGCAATCATCCTCACCTACTTAGACGACCTCACCGCTTGATCCAAGAAACGTACCCAACACCTCGATGATTTACGAATCATCTTTCAACGGTGTCGTCAATATAACATCTGCTTGAACCCTCTCAAGTGTGTATTCTACGTCACCGCAAGATTCCTCCTTGGTTTTATTGTTTCACAAAGCGGTATCACCGTGGACCCCCTCAAAGTCAAAGCCATCACCGAAATTCCACCTCCTAGGAATTTACGACAACTTCAGAGTCTACAGGGCAAAGCTAACTTTTTGAGATGCTTTGTTCCTGATTACGCTATCCGCGCACATGGTTTCCTTCGCTTACTGCGTCACGACATCCATTTTCATTGGGACGACTATGCCCAACAGTCATTTGACGATCTTAAAGTAACGCTTTCCAATGCACCTTTGATTAGTGCACCTGACTACAATTGCGACTACATCCTCTACGTATCAGCATCAGCTGTATCAGTAGCCAACGTCCTCATCCAGCTCGGAGATGAAAATCGTGAACACGTCATTTAATACGTCAGTAAGAACCTCTCAGGACCACCCTTGAAGTACAAACATGAAGAGAAACTAGCTCTTGCAGTCGTCCTCACAGTCAAGAAACTGCGTCATTACATTCTGCTTCGCACCACCAAGGTCGTCGCAGATTCCAACCCTATGCAATATTTTCTTAGCCGTCACCAAGTTAACGGAAAATTCGCTCGCTGGATCGTTATCCTTCAGGAGTACGACCTCGAGTTCTCAACACCCAAGAGTAAGAAGGCCCTCGTTCTTGCAGAACTTGTCACAACCCTTTCCTCTGACACACCTAGTACCCCCATCAATACTGACTTTCCTGACGAACATCTCTTTTACATCGCTTCAGATGACCCTTGGTATGGCGACCTTTTCATCTACCTACGAACTCAAAAGTTCGGTAACCACCTATCACGAGATGATCATCGGCGCATTTGCCATCAGGCCCCCCGCTATCTCCTCATCAGTGACATCCTATACTGACGGGGCGTCGACACCATTCTGCGTCGCTGCCTGACAATTGACGAGGCCGACAGAGTCTTAAACGACTGCCACAACGGCGCCTGTGGGGGCCATATTTCGGGCATCGCCACGGCTCAAAAGATTATCTGGGCTAGTTACTTTTGGTATACACTATTTTATGATTTCATTCATGCCGTGAAACGATGTGAGCAATGTCAGCTCTATGCCAACAAAGCCTGCTCTCCCCCCGCTCTTCTTCACCCTGTCATTACTGCAGGCCCCTTTTGTAAATGGGGCATTGACTTTATGACTTGTAATACCCCCTCAAGAAATGGTCACAAATACATTGTTGTTGTTGTCGATTACTTCACCAAATGGGCTGAAGCTATGCCCACCTTCAACAACACCGCTGACACTGCAGCACGTTTTTTCTTCAACCACGTCATATCCTGGTTCAGAGTAGCACTCCAACTAGTTTCCGATCACGGTAAACACTTTGAGAATGAGATCTTCATCGAACTCTCATCTCGGTTAGGCTTCTCTCATGAGTTTGCCTCACCATACTATCCTCAGTCAAACGGATAGGTCGAGGAAGTCAACAAAGTCCTCAAGACCATGTTACAACACACGGTTAATAAACATAAAACCAATTGGCATCACATTTTATTTTCCACGCTATTGGCTTATCGAATGGCAGTGAAGACCGCCACGGGTTTCACGCCATTTCACTTAGTCCATGGGGTCGAGACAACTCTTCCCATCGAGTGCGAAATTCCCACCCTTCGCACCGCAATCGAGATTTCACCTAACACTGCTCCAATGGAGCAGCGCTTGCTGAACTTGGAGTCTCTGGATGAGGATCATCGATCCTCATTACAGAACAATGAGGCAGCCAAAAAATGATCCAAGGCTACCTTTGATCGCCACGTCAACCTTCGATCATTTCGCGAAGGCGACCTTGTCCTCGCCTATGATATCACTCACGATACCTTTGGCCACGGAAAATTCGAATCACTTTGGCATGGCCCATACATCATCCAACATTGCCTCACCAAAGGCGCATACATCCTGGCCTCCCCCGAAGGCCTCTCGCTCAAAGAACCCGTCAATGGGTTATACCTCAAGAAATTTTATGCTTAAATGTAGTCAAGCTACTTTAGGTTCTTTTCTTTTCTAGTGTTTTTAATCTTTTTTTCTCCCTCATCTAAACTATCCTTTGTGCTGTTGACAGATGCCTCCTCCACTATCTTACCACATTGGTTACGCCGACGACGCCAACCGTTGGACACAAAATCTCGCTTCGGTTGCTTGGGCTCTCTACACCCCTTCACATGAAATGCTACATTCCAGCGGCATCTGTTTAGGACCAGCAACCAACAACCAAGCCGAATACACTGCTGTCATTGGCCTCCTGACCGACGCCCAACATCATCATATTCGTCACCTTATCTTTTTCCTCGACTCCTAGCTAGTCGTTCTTCAGCTCAACAATGTGTACCGTGTACGCGATCCGTGCCTCTTTCGCAAATGCCTGCAGGTTAGATTATTATCTCAACATTTTGATTCCATTACATATACACATATTTCAAGAGAATTGAATCAAACAACAGATGAAATAGCTAACATAGTGTTAGATTGGCATATATCACATCAAGCTACACATACATAAAACATCCCATATATCCTGTCACAACATATAGATAGAATCAAACATCATCAACATCAACACAAAAAACACATGTACAACACATTTGGATCCCAAAAAACATGTATACTCATATATATATAGGGGCTCATCAGGCCATCTGAATGTTTATATACAACAAAAATACATCCGCCCTCAGGCCCGTGCGACATCCCGGTACAAAAATCGGCTCACCAGCCTATCAAAAACAGTATACAAAATACATGATACAATCAGGGTGCCTCTATCGCACCCCCAGCTGCCCCTCCCTCAGGAGGAGGTGGTGGCCCACCCCTACCTGCCCCAGGCGGTGGTGGTGGAGCACCTGCAGGACCCTCCTGCCCCGGTGGCAGGCGTCCACTAGTCATGGCAGCGAGAACAGCTGCTCAGTGCATGATCGACCGCCATGGTGGTGGTAACCCTATACATTGCTCCAGGAACTCCTCGTCCTGGATACGAATCCACATGCCCTCAGGCACGTCCTGAAACACCATCTCAAAATGACGGCGTATATCATCCAGATCTCCTCCGGCTGTCGTCGGAGGAGCATGTGATGGCCCCGCACCAGGGTCATCAAAACGGTGCCTCTGCGCCGGTCTCTCGGGCCCTGCTGGTCACCCAGAAGCCTCATCCCTCGGACGTCTCCCTCCACGTAGCGGTCTCTCCCGCTCTCGCTGCGCTAGCACTCTGTACAACTCCACCTCGCATCCGCGAGGTGCCAAATATGCACATGCACAAAACAAGAAACAAACATATCGTATCAGTATCTATACATCATACATATAACCTGGTATATCAAAATCACAGCATAAATCAAAACATGCAATTACACAACATACCTCGCTGGTCGAACACCTCCCCAGGAGGCAACACCATGTCCGGGTCCCCCTGGAAGTCCACCCCAGCATAGGGGAACTGGAGAATAACCTGCGGCATCTGCCGCCATATTTGCGCTGCCTGCGCAGTAAAGTAGTGCCCGCCTTCGCCACCACTGTGGCGAACCAAAATCTGAGACCACCGCCTCAGGCGCGGCTCTCGTACCCCTGGGGCATCTAGTAGCACCCTCGGGCACAACATCGACACCCTCTCCAAGAAATAGGCCACCAGGATGGAGCCAAAAGCAAACTCCACGGTGCTTGTAGACCGAAAACGGTCCAGCTGCACGATCATCCACGCATGCAAGGTCAAACCCAAGGCGAACCGCTCACGACCCGCCACGACCCTCTCCATAAAAAACAACTCACCATCGCTGATCCGGTGGGTCGCTCGGGACCCATACACCCGAACTATCATCGCTGCTATACAACGATGCAGCATGGCATCTATCCCACTGATGCTCACGGACGTCCCGATCATGTAGTTCTCGCCTGAGCAATATCGCTCAGTGACGGTCCGCAGATGAGTGTCTCTCGGTAGCTCAGGATCTTCCGGCAATGGTGTTCCCCAGAAGGGGAGCCCAGTCATGAAGTAGACATCCTCCACCGCAGTGAAGGGGATCTACTCTCCTCGCACGAGGAAGCAGTGCTGATCTGGGCTCCACATCTCGATCAAAAACTGGAGTAATTACTCCTGTGCCCGTATCAACGGGCACTCAAATAACTTTAGCAACCCACTGGTTGCTAAAGTCGCTCGAACTGCAGGCTATGCATTGGCCACAACATCTCGTAGCTGTGACCAGTCTCTCTCACGCCACCGTACATCGATGATCACTGCTCGCAACCTGCACACAACCCAGAGTCCTATATTAGCTTAGGTAATCATCTAATACATCAAATAAGATAAAATTTTTACCCTGAAACCTTGCCTCAAAGGCGCGGTTTTACCACCCACAGGCACGCACACATGCGCACCTGTTCACTATACAGGAGCGCATGTGTGCGCGCCTATTTTTCCCATAGGCACGCTCGTGAGCGCGCCTGTCATACCCACAGGAGCGCACTTATGCGCACCTGTCTACCCCACAGGCACGCCCCTAGGGCGTGCCTTAAATTCCTACACACACACATTAATGCGTGCGTATTTAGTGTACAGGTGCACATGCATGTGCGCCTTCCACTGAGTCACCCATGCATTGGGGCCCACACCCTATCAAAAAAC
The DNA here is from genome assembly GCA_009831015.1 of Picea engelmannii. Lineage (NCBI taxonomy): Eukaryota > Viridiplantae > Streptophyta > Pinopsida > Pinales > Pinaceae > Picea > Picea engelmannii. The sequence continues at coordinate 518,850 of ML784033.1, forward strand.
CCCCCAAAACTCCCGTACAACCCCTTGTACCTACCCTACCCAAAAATTGGAAACCTATAGCTATGCAGGATGCTCAGACCACTAACCTGAATCTCGCACACCGTCGATCGGGTACCTCATGCTCCTGGAATCACTCAATCTCCTCTGAATCTGCTTGAAAACTCACTGTAGCAGCAGGTAAAAATGAGGTGGCAATGTGGGCCCTACAACTATATATAGGCCTTTTTCCAAACTTCCACTCACCATTCCGGGAGCCCACGACGTCCATTTTTTGAACCGTCTTCAGCCTCAGGATCAACATCCCGCCGCCTACATCACGGCTGTCCCTGGGTCACTTTTCATCTTAGGCCCCCGGGGCGCCTTTTTTTTCCCTATCATGGTCAGTTACGCACGCGCATAGTCACATTTGTCAAATATATGCTCATATCTTTGATTCTCTTCAGATATTGTTCACTTTGGGTATTTGGTTGTTCTATGTGCAGGTACTGGATCAACATCTCTCCACATCACTTCTTCAGGTATATACTCAGCACTGGCATGTAGTCTCTCCCGCTGTATTGCATTTCCAGTCACACCCTCTGATATTGGCCTTTAGGATACCCATTCCTGGCTCTACAGTACTCACACCTCCAGTTGCATCTTCAGTACTGTCATCCGGTAGCATTCTCACCCACATGAGTTGTCCCATTCATATCACCTTTTGGCACTTTTGACACTCATGTTGTTCTTCATCGCCCTTTAGGGATGGGAGTCCCAGTAGTCTTTCATCATGTTGCAGATCAACCACATACTTCTTCTCCTCATTTTGCTAGCTTCCCATATGGACTCCCAGATCATCACTTCATGGTTACGTTCTTTTTACCTGCACCTCCGCAGGATCACGAACCCACCATTTCATCCACCATCAGTTTACCCATCTGCGAACCTATCTCCATTTCACCTACCTCATACAGAAACTCGCCAATGGGGCCCCCACCCTTCATCAGTTTTTCAAGAAATTTATGCCCTCCCTGGGGCACTCATTTCACACTGGGGCACCCGTTTCTGTATTTGTACATCTTTCCCCATTTATTCATTATTTATTGTACAAACGTCTTTTATTTCTAGTTATTTACTTTTGTCATCACCGTTGACGACCTGCTTTCCTTTTGGCCACACGCAACCCATGTCACCTTTGGTTGGAGAATTACTTCTCATTTACCCCCGCCGACATTGTCTATATCTTCAGAGTACTACCCAGACCACTTCCCTATATCCTCTGAATTTGTTCACCTTGTCCCGCCCCTGGCACAACTTATCCTCAGTCTTGGCGTCCCCCTGACACTCGACCTTGTCACACGGTTGCGGCCACTGGTTATATCATACATTCTCCAACCAAAGGCAGTCTTGAGTCTTCCCACTTCTTGACTTCATCCATGTACCTCTGCCACTTCCTCACCACAGTAGATTCCGTGAAGCCCTTTTCTTCTGGGAGTCGCGTCCCCCTTTTTGTCGACATCAGCACAATTTTCCAGAAGGGTGACAGTATCTTGATTCTCATTTTCCATTTAATGAGAGATCTCGGACGACACAGGGGGAAACACCATTGCTCCCTGATGTCGTTGACCCCCATAACATTCGACACCAACACTTTCTCATGTTGCGGTGGGTCTTACTTTGCGACTATTGTAGTTTTTTCTTATCAGTTGTTGAAGACCTCTGAACTTGGTAGGGCCACTAATGCCCACATCACCGTCGTTGTTTATTTCCGCGACCATTACCTATGGTTCATAGTATGTTCCTTTGCAGAATTGTCTTCTGCCTTTATCATTCCGCCCCCGAGGGCGCTGCAGTTGTCTACACCAACATTTCCATCATCTTCTATCAGCGTTACATCATACGAGCATGGGGCATGCTCGCCTCGTTTGTACACACTTGTATATTGTTACGCACCTTGTAGAAGGTCGGGTTCTACAGGTTCCTTTCTTCTCCAACGGATCGCTCTACACGGTCCCACTCTTGCTCTCCCTTACACCACCATTCTCAGTAAAAGAAACATTGATGGATTTCGGCTATACGTATTCTCCTAACCTCATCCATCAGGGGGCATTTGTTATCACTGAAATTTCGTCTGCACACGACGACAAGAACTCCGCATCGTCAAAACAGGACTGGAGTCATTCATGGCACGAGACTAATTCCTCAGAATTGCAAAAGGGTCAAAAAACTATACAAAATGACCAAAAATTTGAAAGGCGTTTTACATCATCTGGGTGCGCGCGCGTATGCGCGTAACAACAACGTACAAAGCGCGCATATGTGCACAAGGCGCGGCTGTTGGGCGAAAAACCCGCGCGCCTGCTAAACGACGCATTTATTGAAATTGGTCGGCCTCCCAACCACTAATGGATCAGCTCCCAAGCTGATTTGACACCAAATCCGAGCTCAATCCTCATGGTGGGCTGGTCAAAGACCTAATTGAGCCCTAAAGAGCCCCTTTTCACATCCAAAAGAGGATACATAATATCCCAATGCTGGGCTATAAAAAGCCATGAATAACCACCATTTTCTCAAGGAATTCTATGCATTGTTATGCTGCCAAGATTGTTAAGGACTCATTCTTTAACAAGAACATATAGGCATCATTTCACAAGATCCATCCACCCCTCTCTTGAGTGGATAAGCTTAGAGTTCTTTCACCCACATTTTCATCTTTTCATTGTAAGGAGGGCAATCAAGTCAGGGCCTCAAGAGCCTTCCATTGGAGAAAGAAGGGACCCAAGTCCCCTTTCTTCTTTGTGCCTTTGGATTTCATCAATAGATCAGCTTATACATTGGTGATATTGGTCCATTTGTACTCATTTTTCATTTTTTTTATATGCGCATAGTTTTTATTAGTTTTAGTTTAATTCTTGTTAATAGCTTTGTTGTTTTTCTTTCTAACCTTTCCTTTCACAGCTGTCATGCCTAATAGAGCCCAACTGGGCATGTAAGCACTCTTAATTTTCTCACCTAGTGACGAATTGGGTGCAAACACACTTTTTTATGGTACATGTTGATTACAGGTTGAGGTACAAGTTGATGCATGGTTGATACATGGTTCAGGTTATTGGTGCAGGTTGATTGGTATAGTTTTACAACAATATATCTCACAGTGATAGTGTGACAGTGGTTCCATCATTCTACTTCTACGTCAGGGCTGTTGGATGGGGCAAGTGCAGGTGGTTGTAGCCACCTTCCAGTTGTATCTGTAGAACATAGGGGGTTGTAGCCTCCTTCTGGTTGTAGCCAGGGAATTGGGGAGTTGGAGCTTCCCTTAGGTTGTAGCTTGAGAAATTAGGGGGTTGGAGCCTCCTTCCAGTTACAGCTGGAAAACAAAGGAAGTTGGTGCTTCCAATGAATGTAATTCTTAAATAGATATAAGAAAAAAAATTCCGTGGTTTTCTCCCACTTTGGGTTTCCACGTAAAACACTGGTGTACTGTGTATGTGCATGATTGCTCATTTGTTCATTGTTTATTTACTCTGCAACTATTGGATGATAATGCTACATTGATATAACACTTGCATTTTATGGTGAAAAATATTAAATTGCTCTATTATTGATTCAGCCCCCTCTTAGTAATCTAACAATTTTTTTTATAAATAGTAAAAAAAAACAATTTTACTATACCATTTGTATTTTTTACCCAAATAGTGGATTTTGGACCAAATTGTGTCCGAATTTCAATTGTTTATTGCGGGAGCTATGAGTGAGAGAATCGACGACCATATGGAGTAGGTAATTCATCTTTCTCTCCTCTTTCTGTTCAGTGGATTAAAATTTTTAATTAGGCATCATTTTCTAAGTTATTTAGGGCACAACTTTAAAGCTGAGGTGTATGTGGTCTACAGTTTATCGGGTCACGCATAATTATACACAACTGTTTGAAAAACAACTAGTGTATAAGCAACCCTATACATGACTGTGTACACTACAACTCGCGTATATGTCTGTGGATAATTTTTTTTAAAGGTTGCTAACTGAAAAAAGGGTTTGACTCTTGCAAGATGGTGCTAGAGTGGAGAGAAAGAGAGCATGAGGAGGTGGATGCTGCAGTTGAGAGAGATCCAGGGGCCCAAATGGCCTTAAATAGATGTGGGCTATATAAGGTTTGGGATCTCAAAGGTATGAGGGCTCAAGTGAGAATGCTTCAGCTGCTTGCTAACTACTGGGATCCGGATAGTGAGACCTTCAACCTTGATGGACAACCATTAAGGATTGGAGTTGAGGACATTTCTTGATGGGATTGTCATGTTGGGGTGAGGTGGTCAACCTCAAATCCTGAGGAGTTGGGAGTGGCATGAGTATTAAGGATTAGATAGCCACTCATTAGATTGCAGGGACCGAGAAGGTAGGGAGCCAATTCTTAATCAGAGTGATAAACAATTTGAATCTCAAGATTGCTATCCTAGTTTTGACATGAATCATAGGGTTGACCTCTTTGCACTAGGCATCAAGGCCACTTATGTTCTATTCAGTGGAGTGCTTCTGATTCACGGTGTACAACTAATGCACCTCACTGCTAGCCAATATGAAGATCTAGTTGACAGAATGTAAACTGGGTAGAAAGAGGAACTTCAGGTTCTCATCTATCCTTTGTAGTTTTTTCTTTGAGTGGGTTCCAGGTTTGGGCCCTAGAGTTGAGATTATTCTGTGTGGACCTCGCGATTCAGCCATGGCATGGTGGATCGAGGTGATGAGGCGACAGAGGGTGGTAGGGTGACAACACCCTACAACGATGAATTTTTCTTCTAGTGGATTCGATAGGTGATATATCTGGATGACTACCATTATGTTGGGATTGACTTCAAAGGAGATTTGAATATGCCATTACCACTAGGTTCCGCCTACGGAGACATAGGTATGTCACAGTTTTTTAAATATTTGATTTTTTTGTATTTTTGTATAGGAAAACAAAAATATTTTTGGATGATGTTAAGTACTAATTAAACATGTATGTGACGCAGACGTATGTCCATGACGATTGGACAGACTTCCATGACATCTTCAGAGGCACCAGGGAGACGAGGTAGTGAGAAGGGACTCAAATACAGTGCTTCAAAATGTACAGGGAAACTTGTCTCATTTGACGCAGAGGATTCCCATGGTTTAGGTGGAGGACCTGTTGGAGGCTATGCAGTAGCAAGTAGTAGGTGTGCCCTGTGCTTGGGTACGACTCTTTATATGTTTTACAAACGCCATAATATGCTATCATGACACTCATCTGGTGCCACAAACATAGATGTTGTGATTATTGTATGATCGACTATATATGTATATTGAGGGTGTCAGCCCCAATTTTGTACGATAACATCATATTTTTTGAAATATATATAAAAACATGGTTCTTAGGCTTAACTTGTGTTACAATGTGTACATTGATGAAAATGTTTTCCTTATATTAGTCATGTGAGAAATTCCAATCTAAATCAAAATTAGCATATGCATTTGATACATAATTAGAACTTCTAGGTATGTGATGATAAGTAATAAAATCAAACTGTCATTCCAAAAGTCATACCCATAGGAATCATCGGAGTAGAGTAAAGTCACACACACAGTAACTGTCGTTCAACTGATATACTACTAACTCGGAGTCCGGGCGAACTTCTAACGAGCGAATACCATGTGAAATGGCATCACATAAAATTTCTATAACAACGCTATATTCGACCACATTATTCGTGGATGGCCCTAGGCATATGCCACTTGAAGAAACTAGTAGAATCTTGAGTGAGTAAACAAACCAAGCAGTGGAAGCCAAGTTCCATGTATGGCGACCGGCCCCATCTGTGAATCCTAAGTAGACCGAAGACTTCGTTGACATCTGCCAACCAAGGGAAAACTTGCTAAAAACGATGAAGATAAAAATAATAGGAAAATATGTTTACACTAAATTACATTAGTATACAAAGAGTTACGCCCAATCTTGGGGCTTAAGTGTAATATCTTTTCAAATAGAGCCCATTCCTAGGCTCAACCAACATGTTCCCTTCATAATATTCTAATTCATAGGCTCTTTTTTCTAAGACATGTCGCACGATATAGGGGTCGTGCCACATGGGTTTGAACTTGCCTGCCCCCGGTGGTTCTTTGGATTGATAATATAGAAGGACCAAGTCACCCTCAATGTACAACCGAGGATAGACAAACTTATCGTATTGGATCTTGACATGCCTTTTATTCGCTTTGTTAGTTGTAGAGGCATCTCAATGCTGCTCATCTAGAATATCTAGGTGTACAAGGCATTGCTTGAGATAAAACGTTTCAGGTAGGAGCGTAACTGCCAATATAAGAGAAGGGATTGCACATTCAATAGGTAAGATCGATTCCAAACCATGTACCAACTGGAAAGGATAAAAACCAATCAATGTCTTGACCGAGGTTCGATATGCCGAAAGTGATGGATAAAGCATTATATGCCAGTCATATTTTCTTTGGTTGACATTTTTCTACAAAATGGTCTTGAGAGACTTTTTCACGACCTCTACTTGTCCATTTTACTAGGGGTAGTAAGGGGAAGAATGACCATGCTTAAACCCTAGTTTAGATGCTATTTCTTTCATCATTTCATTCTGAAAGTGATTGCCATGATCATTGACAATCTCACTCGGGATTCCAAACCTAGCTATAATTTGATTGAATACAAATAAGGAGACATTATTCCCATCATATTTAACTGTAGGCATGGACTCGACCCACTTAGTAAAGTAGTCTACAACCACGATGATGTGTTGATGCCCCCCAGTCGAAGTGGGGTTGCAATCCACAAAGTCCACTCCCCACTTGGTGAAGGGATCGACGATAACGATTGGATGGAGAGGGGTTGGATGTGAGTGCATTTTACGAATGAAAACCTGGCAGGGGTGACACTTCTTAACCGCTTCGACACAATCTCAGATACATGACACTTCTTAGCTCGCAAAATTTTCTGGGCTGTCACAAGCTCGGATAGTTAACCACCACAAGCCCCACCGTGGAAGTCGTTTGGAACATACTTGACTTCTTCGTGAGTTAAACAATAACACAGGATATTATCTACTCCTTGACGATACAGAGTGTCACCGATGATAAGGTAGTTCTTAGCTTGGTATCGTATACGTTGTCGGTCATCTCATGAGAGATGCTAAGGGAATTTCAACGTTTGAAGATAGAGAACAATTTTTCCATACCAGGGGTCTGACGATGAGACAAGGAAAATGTGTTCATATCCATAAATGAATCAACATGAATAACATCCTAATCTAACCAAGGGAAGTCAGATATTAACTCTGCAAATACTACTGATTTTTTGGATTTCACAGAAGAGAAATCGAGATTGAATTCCTGTAGGATGAAAATCCATTTATTTCACTGCCCCCCGATGATATGCCTTGTAAGGACGTATTGAAATGGATTGGCATCAACAACCACAATAGTTTTTCAAAGAAATATATAGTATCATAATCATTGTACTGTGTGGACAGTAGCTAAAGCTATCTTTTTCCCATCAGAATACTTGAGTTCATGGCCGACTAAGTTTTGACTAAGATAGTAAATGATGTGCTCACAGAGCTCATCATCTTTCTGAAGCAACACCATACCAATTGTCTCTTCGGACATGGAGACATAAAGCAAGTAATATCTATCGTAGTCTTAAGACTTCAACAGAGGTGTCGATACCAAGGCTTACTTCAAAGCATCGAAGGATTCTTGAGCTCACTCATCCTAGATAAAAAGAGTTTCCTTCTTCAAGAGACACATGAAACCCTTAGTAATATTGTCATAGTTCACTATGAACTATCGTGAAAATTTACCTTTCCCCTATAAACCTTGAAGTTGGTGAATAGTGTGTAGGGGAGGCAATCGAAGTATTGCCTCAACTTTTAATGGATCTACCATGATCCAAGTCTCAGAGACTAAAAATCCTAGAAGTTGACCTGACCTAACGCAAAAGATGAATTTATGAGGGTTCAACCATATGCGATAATGATGAAATATTTCAAAGACTAGCCAAAGGTTCTTAGGGTATTCCACTCTCTTACGAGAGTGAGCAACAAGATCGTCGATATAGGCTTTGACTATATGGTTGAGATCGTGAAATGTGAAGATCATAGCTCATTGGAAGGTTGCTCCAATGTTTTTAAGGTCGAAAGGCATCTTTCGGTATGCGAAAAAACCTCAAGGGAAAATAAATTCCGTCTTATGTTGGACCTCGGGTTTAATCTGAATTTGGTTATACCCTAAAAATCTGTCCATGAAAGAAAAAACTTCGCTTCCTGCATACTCGTCGAGAATCTGATTGATGAAGTGTGTCGGGAAGTTGTCTTTAAGACATGCCTTATTCAGGTCACAAAAATCCATGCATACGCAGATGGTTCCTTGTTTTTTATTCACAGGGACGGTATGGATACCCATTCAGTCAAGGGAACCATGTAGATAAATCCAACATTAAGAAATTTTTCTACCTCTACCTTAATAGCAAGGGCCTTCCTGGGATTGGCAGCTCTAAGAAGTTGTCAAACAGGCTTAGCATGCAGGTAAGTTTTAATCTCATGTTCGACAATTTGAGGGTTGATTCCTGGCATCTCTTCATATGACCAAGTGAATGCATCTCAAAATTCCTTGAAGAGTTTGGTGTAGATCATAATTCTTATGGCGAACATTCCACACCGATGTATACATTTTCAACCTTGCCAGGAGTACGAGAGATATCGACTGTGACGGTAGGAGATATACTCGCCATTTTTCCTGCGACATCAATTCTGTGTGTATCAAGTGGAACTACGACGTGACTAACTATCTTGCTAAAGGTATATCTAAAATCATCTTGTTCGATTCTAGCAAGATTTGAGAGGACACAAGAGCGATTATACATATCATCCCAAGGTCTGTCAGAACCATTCATGGCCTCAATGGTAGCTTCATATGAAGGCAAAGCTCATCGAGGTAGTCACATGAAAAAGACTATGAAGTGGCCCACACGGGCTCCAGAACATGATCCTCCTCATCCATCTACGAGGTAATAGGATCCAGATTGGCAAAAGAGTGAATAACAACTTGATACACAATCTCTATTGTCGATAGTGGCATGGTCATTCCAGAATTTAAATGACCTTCACAAGACGTCATCGAGGAAGGTAGGGTCCAAGGATTGTTAAAATAGGAAGTGTGGAAAGGAATGAACCTCTCTGATGAAACGAGCTTACTAGAAATGGCGTATATATGGTGAACCATTGCCATGAAGTCGAAGGTACCCATAAGGGATGAATACATTCCAACGCCAATATTCTTAGTTGTCAGATGAGAATTGTTGATCATGGGGATCGACGTTCCAGCACATGCATTGGGGATATCGTACGCAAAAGACAATTGGTTGATCGTCATGATCTTCCCATCGTGAGGAAATTAAAGAGTACGAAAGAAAGACGATACAACTGTAGTCATAACGTAAGTCCAATTGTGTCCTAGTAACAATTTATAGTCGAGGGGTGCATCAAATACCTCGACATCTACCTCTACTGTCTTCCCACCTAACTGGACCAAAAAGAAAGGAAGAATACCATGAGGGTGGAAGGAACGACCGTCAAAAGAAGTCAACATGGTCAGAGACTGTGAAAGGGTCAGAGAGCCAAGGGCTTTCCAACAGACCAGGGACATCACATATGTTGCAACACCTTCATAAACAATAGTACGTTTCATGGTATACTTTGAGTAACCCACATGGATTTTGAATGCCACATGGTAAGACAACCAAGGCTTCACATCTGTGACATCAAACTTGATAAATTTTGAGCCACAAGGATCTAAATATCCTAACATAGATAGCAAGAAATTCCTCTGTTAAGGACACATTTGGAGTACCTCTAGAGTCGACATTGCACAAGGGGTTTGACCTAGATCCTCAACAATAGAGTCATTCTAGGTGGCTCTAGCATTAGGATTGTGGGTAGAGCGCTTGAGTATTCCTTTCATAATACAAGGTCGGGGCTCTAGTTTTTCATTTTGTAAGGTCATATCTAGAGGAGGAGGAGACGCTAGACTAGGTATAGTCTATGGAGAACTGTAATCGCGAGACCGAGCGGCTACATTAGCCTCATATTTAACCATATTGCGTCAGTGGGTTTTGAATCCCACTTACCACATTTCCAGAATTCAAGGAGCTCGAGGCTATGTGCTAGTTATGTGGAAAAGGATTAATCAGCACGATGGGTAGTAGAGATAAAAGCCTCACAGCTTGTGAAAGTTTGGGGCATAAATGGGTAAGGTGATCGCCTGTACAAAGCTTACAGGGAAACTTCACCTTCCTCCCTCACCAACATTATTATTCAACTTCTCATTATTACCATTGTCCTTTGGTTTATTATTATTCTTCCCACCCTTACGATTATTATTACTCCCTTTCTTTTTATTCCCTCCTGGTTGCTGGTTACCATTTGAGCTGGTTGATGATTGCAAAAAAGGTATATATGACGACTGAGTGGGATTGTAGGACACAGATGAAGTTGGCCTTCCTACAGACCGATTTAGAGACAACACTTTCAAATGGCTTGTCACTGAGTCTGGGAATTTCACATTGGTGGAGCCTACAATGCCATTGGCATGAGGCCCAGGCTTTTGTCTAGGGTCATAGTTTGACCTCGGTGCATCTGGAAGAATCTCATATAACATCCCAGACTGAGAATATATAATATCTAATTGTTGGGCTTTAAAAATCGCTTCTTCCTCATATGTAACCTTGAATGTAGAAACATCCTTCGAAATATAAGGCAAGAGAGACTTAAGGAACTACTCTAGCAGGAATTTCGGGGGTATGTAAGCCTTGATCAACCTCTTACGTATAAACCACTCTTGGATGTGATCCGAGATATGAGTTGCCTTATGATCCAAAAAGGATCCAGAGAAGGCTAAGAACAACCTAGAACTCGCAGAGGTAACTCAAGACGCTCACAATGGCTTTAGTAGACAGAGAAAGGGAAAAAATTCAAATTTTCCAAAACTCAGTGAAAATGGCATGATCGTGAAGAGCACCTTGCAATATTTATAACGGTGCAAACGACTCGTCAAACAGAGTTACAGATCGAAAGATATTCACGGTCAAAGTTTTGGTCAACTTAGACCAATTAACAGGGATGAGTCAACATTTGTACTGCTGATGTCAGCATCAGTACAGATGATGTCATCATCTATACAACTTATGTGGAAACCGAAGATGGTGACATGTGTCATGATGATGTGGAAGCTCCAGAGGCTACCACGTGTCACTCATTTTTGGACTTTTTAGGTCGACATGTGGACCAATGAAAACATGCTACATGGCAGGCTAACGTGGCATCTGTACAACACATGGTAGGATGACGTGGCATAGAGGTGATGTGGTAGGGTGAATGTACAAGGAGGTGATATGGGCCAATGTTTGGCTGCCACGTGGCCCAATCATGGGCTGCCACATGGCAGTGGGAAAATGCCCAATGACG
>ML784033.1:530361-541010 GCA_009831015.1 Picea engelmannii
ATATTATATACTGCCAAATTTGACGGCGGTTCCTCCAGATTGGCGGAATATTCCAACCGCCCACCATTTTAGTAGCCATTGCGCCAAACTTGGAAATCCCGCCAAAAGATTTTATAACCATATGCTAAAATAGGAGGCCCACAAGTTCGACCCTGGGACCTCCACCTAACCAACGCCTTCAAATAACCTTCGCCAACCAATGCACCCAACAACCCTTTATTGCATAACCACTTGACATTTGATTATAAAAAGGGGCTTTTGCTAATGTACGAGGGGAGGAGAGACCAAGGTGCGGCCGTATGGATAGGGCACACATTTCAAGAAATTTTTCTAGTCATTAATTGCAGGTGTAGACACAGACACCGAGGTGAGATTTTTCTTGGGTTCGAAAGTGCCAGACTCAGATCGAGGCGTGGAGACAATCATTTTTAGGTAATTTGACACCACGAACATAGTGGTGATGTTTTTTTTTTCTGATCTAAGCAAATCTTCTTTAGCTTAACTCCATAATGAGGTATACTTATGTATTTTGTCCAATTCTTTTGTGGAGTTAATAAAAAGGCCTACCCATTTGAGAGCGGGACCCAAAGTCATAGTCCACCATGGACGAAGTTTGTTATCAAATTTTTGCATTCATATTTCATTTTTATGTCTCTTTCCTATTGAGATTTTCCTTCTTTATGGTGTACTTTAGTTTATGCTCATTTAATAAGTCATCGGACGAAAATATCCTAGATCATGTTGGTATCAGAGAATCCGTCTTTGAATTGAATTGTTGAGTATGAATGCTTACTAGGGCCAAGCATAAGTAGGGTGAAGGAACTCTAAAGGATTTCAATCCTGAAGTTGGTCATGCATCCCGAAGGAATAAAATGGCAGAAGAGGACAAGCGTGATGAATAGGATAAAAACTTTCACATGGTATTTTATCGCATGTTAGAAATGGTCGAACGAATGTATGGAGATTACGAGAAGAGGATGAAGAAGAAAGAGAATAAAAATGAAGCACATGTAGATGATGATGCTTCATTAAACTAAGGGGCTAGAGGAGATCCTCCTGAGCCTCCATCTTCACCTTCAATTTCTAGTTCTTCGTCCTTTGAGCATTCTCATCATTCTAGCCATAAAGCCTCTTTTAAGAAACCATTATTAAAGCTTGATGTAAAATTTGCTTTACCTATGTTTAATGGAGAGGCTATTCCTGAAAAGATAGACAATTGGATCCGACATGTTGAAGTATATTGTCGTGTTCAACATATTGATGAAGAGGAGGTTAAAGTGCAACTAGCTTCTCTTTGGTTGGGAGGCACCACTCTCAAATGGTGGGAGAGAAAGCTTCAGGACAGGAGTAAGTGTGGTAATCTTCTTTCCTCATGGTTGGAATTTAAATTAGAGATAAGGAAGCAGTTCTATCCATTAGGGTTTTTACATATAGTGATTATGGAAAGGAAAAATTTAAGGCAAAGTAAATGTCAAATTGTACAAAGTTTCACAGAAGAATTTAGGAAGAAAGCTCTTGCATTGAACATTCCTTTGGATTCTTATGAAACTTTAATGAAGTATATTGGTGCACTTCACAATTATATTTGTCATACTTTTCTCTTGTTTAACCCCACTAATCTTGACGAAATTTGTGTGCAAGCCACTCACCTTGAGAAGAGGGGGAAACATTTTCAAGAACATCCCACAAAGAAACCTTCCAATTTCCCAAAAAATACTTTCAAAAAGTTCAAAAGCAAGGACAAGAATAACACTACAGTAACGAGAGGAGGAAAACCAGCTTGCACTCATTTCAAGAAGAGCGGTCATGATGAAGAACATTGTTGGAAAATGAATCCAGAAAAGAAACCGAAACAGTTCAGTGGAAAGGGGAAGACAAAGATCGTTGCTACAATGCAACAATATCTTGGTTCCAATTTAGGAGATGAAGGAAATATCACAATGGTTGGAGTACAAGGTAAAGATTCCCTTCATGCTAGTTCAAGTTCCAATAATGAATCTCATGATTATGAACAAAAGAGGAATGAGTTATTTCATATAAGAGTTGTATCTAAACATACTAAGATAGATACATGATTCGATCCATGTTCCCAAGTAAACTTAATATATGAATCATTTATCAAGAAGATGGGTCTTGTAACGAAACCACATTCAAAGCCTTATCCTCTTGGTTGGGTATGTGATAAAGAAAAACTCAATGTCACCAAGCAATGTAGGATCATATTTTCTATTGCTTCAAAGTTGATTGATGAAGTGGATTTGGATGTTGTACCACTTGATATATGTGGCATAGTGTTTGGGATTCCTTATCTTTATGATATAAAATACGTCTTCTTTTGTCATGAGAAAAAATACCACCTTACTAAAGGGGGAGTAGAATATATTGTTAGAGCTCACAACATGAGGGTAAATACAACACTTGTTAGTGCAGGAAAAATGAAAAGACTCATAAACACTAATAAGATATATGTAATCATGCTCATCAGAGAGAAAGATGTCGGGAAATCCGACGCTTTCCAAGGATGTGATCCAAATCATAAAAATGAATTAATTGATATTGTCTCTAAGTATGATGATGTTGGAACAGGGGAAAACCTGGGGTTCAGCTCCAAGAGCGCACCAACAAGCCCTAACCACTGGCCCTTTCGGTAACACCTGTGAAGTAGATGCAATCTCACCCGAAGAAGTTATGGGGGGGTTGCAGGAAATAAATGTTTACAACCAAGGGGATATCAAGTGGATCCAACACAAACTCAATACAACATGCATATATCACTTATCATCTTATATCTATTCCACACAATTATCTATCAGATCTAACACAGTAATGCAATAGCAGTATATCAAAAGGAAAAGAACATAGCATGAATCACACACTACACAAGGTATACGTGGTTCACCCTCTCTCTAGGGATACATCCACAGAAATGTGCTTTATAATATATTAACATGAAACATACAGTTCTTGTCTGCACTCTCAACTAGCAAATCTTCTCTCTTCTCCTCTCTATCTCTCCCCTCTCTGCGCACCCAACTGCAAGGTTGTTCTTCGCACCTAGATGAAGATCTTACAATATAGAAGGCTCTCGTACTCAACACTTCTTTCTCACTCAATATTACTCATCGATCACACAATGACAAAGACAACAACAACAATCATAACACCAACCCATCCCAGGTCCTTTATACTTCTATTTATACATTAGAATACCTCACCGACATCCTTAGGTTGAAACCTAGGTGTCAAAAACCCTAGATACCAAAACCCTATGTGTCTAAAACCCTAGGTCAAATTGACCCATGTTTTCAGGGCTTCGCCAGCATGTCTTTCCTTCCTTATCGCGCGGTGCTCCACAACATCCAATGATGGATTTTTCTACTTGATGAGCAGTCCACACTCCTTCTTCCTTGCTGATCTGTCATCCTTAGTCTCCTCATCCAACAACTTTATTCCTTTTAATTCACTCCATCTATTCTTCTCTTTTTCTCACTTCGACCGAGTAACAATCATTGTGTCTTCCACGTAGTTCACATTTTGTCTTTTCTTCCTTAACCTTCACTTACTTCCATTACAAAGGGCCAACATGCCCCCAACACTCACCTATGACTCGTCCCAAGGAGCTCCAGATTTGATCTTTCTGTTTTTCTTTGACTTCAGACTGCATAGTGCAGCCTTTGCTTTCTGCTCTATGCATCCTCTCCTTCCTTGTGCAGACTGTATTTTCTATGTTTGGTACCCAGTTTCAACTGCACCTGGTACCTAGACCCTTTTCCTCATGATTTTACTAAGAGCTGCAAGGCAGCAGGTTGTCACAACACAATTTCAATTGACTCCCATTCACTAATCCTTCCTTCCATTATCCCTTCAAAGTCTTCAACTGTGCAACTCCTCCTTCTGTAACATAGGCGACCTCATATGGCCCGAGCCAATGCATTCTGAACTTCCCAAGATGCTTCATGAATTTACTGTCATATACCAATACCATATCACCTTGCTTAAACACCTTCTTCTTAATGTGTATGTCATGGTAGGCCTTCTCTCTTTCCTTACGTACCTCATGCTGATGGAATCCTGCAATAAATCTATCTTCTTCTAGTTCGACCAACTTTGCAATCCCTTCTCGAACAATGCCAGTGTCATCCATATCTGTAAAGGCAACAATTATTAAGCTTGGTACCAAATATTCCATTGGGACAACGACTTCGAGACCATACACAAACTTAAAAGGGGTCTGCATTGTTAGCTTCTTACAAGTGGTTCTATAGGCCCACAGTACCCCTGGTACTCTTAAATCCCAGTCATATCTATTAACACTGCAAATCTTCGTCAACACTATCTCCAAGATCTTGTTGAATGCTTTCATTGTCCCATTTTCTTGTGGATGGTAAGGCATACTCTTCTGATGGTGGAATGCAAATTACTTAGTTAGGGATTCAACTATTTTATTTATGAAATGTGTGCCTTGATCCCTCATAAGGATATTCGAGTATCCAAACCTGGTTATGCTGTCATCGAATATGAAGTGCGCAATTGTAGTTGCACTAGAGTCCTTAAATGATCTTTCTTTAGCCCATCTGGTCAAATATTCTGTCCCAGTAATGATGTACCTTGCTCTTGTCTGCTTGCCTGGTGGGTTTATAGGTCCCATGAAGTCAATGCCCCATTTCTCAAATGCTTGTAGGGTCAGTTGTGGTGCTAAGGGAAATTCATCTCTTCTGGATGGTTTCCCAACTCTTTGGCATACATCATAGGCTTTGTAATAGTCTTTAGCATCTCTGTGTAAGGTAGGTCACCAAAAGCCAGCTCTAAGAAAATTCTACGCAGTGGCTTTCCCTGCATAGTGTCCTCCAACGATGCCTTTGTGAGTTTCGACAAGGATCAATGGCCACTTTCCCTCCATAACACACCTTCTCAATATCTCATCAGGTCCCATTTTGTATAGCTATCCATCTATAACTGAAAAGTTGACAACACACACTACTAGTTGTTTCTTCTGGGGAATTGTATACTCACTAGGTGCCATTCCTGTTGACAAGAACTGGATAATCTATGTGAAGTGGCCATCAATCTTTCTAATGGCCAATAACTATGCATCCGACAGTGCATCCTCCAAACTGGTCGGCTCTTTGCCATGTTCCAACCTTGACAAGTGGTCAGGACCTTTGTTCATTCTTCCTGGTTTAAATACAATCTCAAAGTCATATTCCTGAAATAGCAGAATCCATCTTCATATTTTCCCCCCCAACACTGGCTTGTTGACTATGTATTTTAGTGCGAAGTGATAAGTAAACATTGTAAAGTGGCCTGCCAACAAGTAGTGTCGAAATTTCTATAGCACATACACGATGGTTAACCCTTCTCTCTCAGTAGTGGTGTAATTAATCTAAGCTGTGGATAGTTTCCTGCTAGAAAAAGATAACGGATGGTCAATATCTCCTGCTCCCAGTTGTGCTAACAAAACTCCCAATGTAATGGAAGAGGCATCGACATGCACGTGAAATTCCTTGCTCCAATCTCAGAAAACCATAATAGGTGCAGTAACCATTTTCTATTTTAGTGTGTCGAAGCTCTGTTGGCACTCTTCTGTCCAACTAAATTGGTTTACTTTCTTCAAAATATTTTCCATGGGTGCTGTAATTTGGGCATATATTTTAATGAACTTCCTGTAATATCCCGTATGTCCCAGCACAGTGCGCAGCTATTTGCTTGAAGTAGGAGGTGGAAGATCAACTATAATGGAAATTTTAGATGGGTCTACTAACAATCCTTGCTTGCATACAATATGACCTAACAACACTCCAAATGGTTAAAAGAAAATTCACTTCTTCAGATTCAAGGCAATTTGACACTGCCTGCATTTTTCCAACATTAGCCTTAGACATTCAATATGATTTTTCAATAAACTAAAAACAATCCAATCATCAAAATATGCTTCTAGAAATATATGTAGGAACTCTTTGAATGCTTCGACTACCAACCTGGAAAATATGGTTGGGGCATTCTTCAATACAAATGGCATCACTGTATACTGGTAGGATCCCCATTATGTTGCAAACATGGTCTTATGGTGATCTTCCTTGGCAATCTGGATCTGATGGTATCCTGAAAATCCATCTGTAAAAGAATATACCTCCTGACCCCCCACATTATCTAACACTTCGTCAGTGAATGGTGTAGGGAAGGGGTCATGAAAACAAGCATCATTCATATTCCTGAAATCTATGCAGATACTGATCTCTCCTATATTCTTGTTTTGTACCACCATAGGGCTAATCCACTCTGATTCTTTGTCAGGTTCTATAATCCCTGCTTCCAACATTCTGTCTAGCTCAATCTTCACTTTCTCCTTATATTTAGGGTTCAATATGTATGGTCTCTGTTTGAATGGTCTTGCATCTGGTTTCAAAGGGATCCTCATCTCTCCCATAGGCCCTTTAATTCCCTTCATATCAGTGAACTTGGTCGGAAACAAGTCCTAATATTCATGCAGTAAATCTGTTATCTTGTCAATAGTAGCAACATCCCAATAATCTCCAACATTTGCAAGATTCAGTGTCTGTGTTGTTCCAATGTTGACCTTCTTAATATTGATCGGTTGTCCAATGAATGGTAGCTCAACTCCTGGTCCTTCCACATCTCTCTGGCCTTTTGTTTCTATGATGTTCACCTTCCTAGGATCATTGTCTTCATCAACATTGATGTTGTAAATGCCTTGTAGTTTCTGGAGAGGCACAATCCATTCATCCTCTTCTTTTTCTAAAAGGGGCCTAGAGGCCTCCTCAAATACTTTATGTCTTAAAATATGTAACGCTTGATCTACTGAAGGATATTGATTGTCAAATAAGAAGGTGGTTACAAATTTCTAAGTCATACCTTCCCAATCTGTAGTGATGAGGTGCAACTTCGCTTGAAGGTACCAGTTGCTAGGGGTTGTGTCTAGTGTGTTAATGAAGTTGTGCACCCATATCTCTTGAGGAATGGTTCTCCAGGCTTCCTCGCAATTTCGCACATGGTCCTTTGGGAAGCTTCAAACTATGTACCAAAATTCACAGCCTTCCACTTGTGCTGAGAACCGCACGGTCATCAGGGTACGACATTGTACCCATTTTGTAATGTTGTTTTTGTGTGTCCCCCACCATCTTGTTGGTGTTTATTTCAAGGCCTCATCCATTTCCAAAAATATTTGTTGTGTTGGTACGCTTGCATCGAATTACGACAAGAAGGTTTCTAAAGGATTCAGACCATCAAAGGTGGGCAAGTTACTTACTGTTGTGCCGATCTAGCAAACTTCTTTGTTTAATCTAGCATATCCCCTTGTAGATACTTCATACATTTTGTTCTAACACTTCTCTAGTGCTTCTTTTGAATCTGATGAACATGCATTGTCACTTTGCCCGATGCCAAATTAGGTTTCCATCACCCATAGGATTAATGTAATCCTGTTGTCTAGATGTTAATTTGTATATGTTTTCCAATTCATATGCACGGTCTTCTTCTTTGATAGGTTCTGTGTATCACTGAACTTAATCTAGATCTAAAGGTGCAATTACCCTAAGGCCATCTCTTTCAAACTTCATACGTATTTTCTTTAAATCAACTGCATGGAATTATTGAAAGCCCAATCAATTCCTAACAATGTAGGGTAAGGTAAACTGTCATCAACTATCTCAATTACCTCAAAATATGGAACCGTTCTTACTCTATTGATGTCCACAAGGACATGTTCCAATCTTCCAAAGGGGATTACAACTTGTTGATTATCCATCCTAAGTCTGATAGGGGAATAGATCAACTTGGGTTTTCCCATCAGTGCCCAGGTTTGCTTCTTCATGACATTGACCTTTGACCCTAAGTCGAGGACCACATAGTCTATATCATATTATCCTATCTGAGCATTCAAGTGTAGTTCCTTATTTTTCCTTCTCTTCTTGATTAGTTGATGTACTACTTTATTCAGTAAAGGTTCTATCCTTCCTATCTCATACTGTTTGATTAAGTTTTGCAGTTCTTGTATAGCGCTCTCATCCTGAATCAACTTAATACAAATATATAAAAATTCCACGAGCTTTCTTACCTCTTGTCCTTCTTTTGGTGAAGCAGACTGATCGAATGCCAGAGGCATTCCATATTATCTTACTTCTGGTCTTGTCTTTGATGAAGATCCTTGGTCTACTTTGAACTCTTTTCTTGCCTCCTCAAATATTTGTCTTTCTTTCCTTGCATCAAAAGTTTGGGTCTTCTCTGTAGCTTTCCTGACTCCTGATTCTTGTCTAGTCTTTCCTTGGGTCAGTCTATCTTCTCTTGTAACAACACCTCCTATAGTGATAACAAAGACTCTAGGGTCTTCTCCACGAGGTTCTACATTGATCAAGTTTACTTGCGAGTTCTGTTGAGGTCCTTGTCTTTCATGAAGCATAGCTAGTAGCATAGGTCAATCCTCTATAATGTGCTCGAAGGAACTGCAATAGATGCAAGTAGTGCAAGGGTTATGACAGTCCCTTTCTAAGTGTCTTGGTTATGCACAGTTGTAACAAATGATCTGTCCTCGGCCTCGACCCATACCTCCTCCTCATCCTCATCCTCTGAATCCACCATGAGGATTGAAGTTTCCTTTCCCAGGGGAGTTATACTGCGTAGTGTTTCCTTATTTATGTACTTCACCTTGAATTTTGTATATGTCTCTTGACCTTTCGTGCATGAGGTCATAAACCCTACAATCCCTATCATCATGCCCTACATACTTATAGAATGTGAAATACAAATTTGTGGGTGTTTGAACATATTTTTTCATGTAATAGCACTCACCAGGGTGATGTTGATTTCTGCATACCTCGCACTAGGGTAGGGTAACTTGATTCAAAGGGCTCAGAGCTCCAGAGGCCAAGTATTCATGAATTAGGGAAAAATGTTCCTTGTCATGACCTTATGATCTATATCTAACACACCATATGTCTTCTCTTTTATCTTTTCCCTTGTCTTTCTTCATATCTTCAGCCTACAGGGAAAAACTAGTTAGATGACTCAAGATTTGACTCATACTTGAGCTGGCTTCTGCCATAGGGGCTGATTCTAACTTCATGGCAATCTCCAATGCCTTAGCCTGTGAATCAATCTTATGTTGCATTAGATGAACTCTAATGTGTGGTAAGAAGGCAACAATGAACCATTCTTTGTTCTACTCATCTGGGATCTGAAAAGTCAATCAACCTATTAAGGTCTTGAATCTCTGATCAAATTCCCACGCAGGTTCGACTACCTTCTGCTTGATCTCTTTCATCTTTGTAATACATTGTGACTCCGACTTGGGTTTCTTGAACTCTCTAATCAACGCATTCTTGATATCATTCAGTGGCTTAGGCTATTCAAATACTTATACAAGCTTCATGTACTAGCTCAGTGCGCGATCCCTTAGGGTAGTACTAAACTGAGTTCTTTTAACATCTTTGTCGGTGACATTCTTAATATTCCATACGGATTCACATACGAAATAGTGCTGATTAGGATCTTCAGATCCATCTCCCCTAAAAATAGGGAGCCTCATCTCATCTACCATAGATATTCCTAGGGTTCCTGACTGAGTATGTGGTGGAATACTTGTGACAATGCTCTAAACGCTCTGGTGGCTTGGATTACTCTGATTTCTTAATGTTACTGAATCAACATGATGGATAATAATACTTACTTCAACAGTTTGCGCAGTTCCTGAAGTTTCTAGCTCTTCCTGGTGAGGTTCTTCAACTTTCCCTTCCTCTATCCCAACAAGTTTTAAATGCTCTTCATCTGTCATATCTGCCTCTTCTCCTCTGTAGAAACCCTCGCCCCCTTAGTTCTACTTAAACATGTTTGCAAGATGAAATTACTTAAATATAGCATATAAAAACCTCAGGAAAAGTACTCAACGCCTTGAAAGAGAGATAATTTCAGATAATAAGCCTCTTCGAGGGGGCAAACTCCTTTTACCCCACTTAAATGTTCAAGTACAAGATGATTCAAGATGAAAATGTCTCCTTGGTATATATAGGAGACTAGGACATATAATTACAAATAATGGCCTAAAGCCGACATAAATAAAATAACATTACTAATCTAAATTACAACTAATGGCCTAAAGCCAACATAAATAAAATAGCATTACCAATCTAATATGCCCCAATTAAGGGGTAATGAGCCAATATTAGGGCTTAACATGCCCCTCCCCTTTAGACAAGTGTTGTCCACAACGCTTGAGTAACTCTGGATGCTTCTGTATAAAAGACTCATATTCCCAAGTGGAATCTTCAACCGGTAGTTTCCTCCATTTAATGAGATACTCTGAAATGGATCTATTCCTTAGTTGGAGAATTCTTGTGTTAGTGATGGCTTCAGGTTTCAATATGATTTTTCCTTCCTCATCAAGTGCTGGAAATATAGTTTGAACTGGGATCTTGTCGCCTATAACCTTCTTTAAGCATGAAACATGGAAAACTGGGTGTACTCGTGAAGATGTAGGAAACTCCAATTTGTATTCCATAGTACCAATCTTTTGCAACAACTTATAAGGGCCATAGTACTTTGGTGATAATTTATTATCCTTCTTGGCTTGCTTGAGGGACATCTGTTTGTATGGTTGTAGTCTTAAAAATACCCAATCCCCTACTTCAAAACTTCTT